>JAITYT010000212.1:1097440-1128362 GCA_025433975.1 Liostenogaster flavolineata | reverse complement strand
AATTATTGAATATTTTTCTTAAAAAATTAAAAAAAAAAAAAAAAATTGATTAGTATATTGTGACTTACATTTAAACATACTGTCTTTGAAATTTAATTAATTTTTATTCTTCATTCTTTCGATATGGCATATAAAATACTTTTGTTTTTTTTTAATTTACCTTCTATAGGACCCGTAAAGCTAAATTAATACCTATGCACAATCTAAATTTTTCCAAATAATCTAGAATAAGTATAACTAGATATCTAAGAATTGCACAAGTTCTGTATCAAATTATTCCTGTAATATTTATTCTATAATTAAAAGTTCCTATATAATTACAAATACGAATTATAAAATATTTGAAACTGTTACAAGTATCATTAAAATTTTTTGTATTTTTCTTAAATAACTTCTAAAATTATTATATAACAATACCATAGAAATATAATTATTATTTTGTATTATTTCTAGTTTTGCATTAGCTAGTCTTTCCTATCTATAAAATTTAGGTGTACTGTAGAATCGCAATTATATTTAAAACAAAATACGAACAGAAAAGCTGTATCAATAGTATAGAAAACTGAAGGCGATATAATAATTGAAGATTTTGTCATTGGACTTATTTAAATATAAACTAATATTATATGAATTCTATATAAATTGAATGAGATAATTAGTACCTTTTAATTACATTTATTTATTCGTGTTATCATTGTTATTGTAAAGGTGTTTCCTGAAGTGTAGAATAATTTTTTTCTCGTTGATATTACATATTCCAACGGGATTGTTAATTTATATTATAAAACGATAATCATTTCATGTTAGTTTAAATGTAAAATCCTCTTACAAAATTTGTCGTTACAATTAGTATATATAAATGCGGAAGATAAAATTTTTCTGAAAACAAAAAATAATAAATAATTCATATATTTTTTTAGTTAATTTTAAATATATCATGTGTCAAAATCGATAGCAAGTAGCAGTATTTTTTAAAATATAATTACTATATTAATCTTTTGTAATTCTGATTTTCCTGTTAAATAAAGATAATTTTCATATATCTTGTAAAGTTTAATTTTGTATGTAATCTTATTTTATACAGTTAAATATTTAACAACATCGCTAGAACCTACGTGAGAAAGGAGCTCGATGCTTTTTCAATTATCCAATATCGTGTTAAAAAGCAGGTAAATTAATATTTCGAGTGTATATCAAACCTTGTTTTGAAATCAAATTTATTTTTGTTATAAGATTTTACAATGAATTTTCGTATCATAATCTGCAGTTAGCGGTGCGCTGTTGGTCGGAGAGAAAAAAGAAAACATAATTTTGCAATGCACGATACAGCTCATTTTATACTTACTGTGATATAATGAATTCATTATTATTATTATAAGTCAGTACAGATAGATAGACTAAAAAAAGAAAAGCAGGGGTTCAGATAAAACCGAAATTAAAATTAATTAAATCGATTGGACATAATCAGAGTAAATAAAGCATCCTTAAATGGTATTCGATTATACATTCGATCACATTTGACACTCCTTGTTTATTATAATAATTTTATAATTCGTTATTATTCAAATATATTTATGTTGCTTCTTAAAAGTATTCTTTATTTGGCAAACGTATATCGGCGAATCAAATTATATATATATTAAATTATATAAATATTGTGTATGCTAATATCTGAAAATTCTAGCGAAATTATTCGCACACGCGTATGCTCTGCTTAACCCCTGCGATGAACAAATATCGATGTAACTAAAAGGAAAAGAAAAAAATTAATAAGATTAAAATAATTTAAGTATTTGGTCGCGTTTGGCATGTTTAAATGAAGCCAAATTTATGAAACGGGATGTTATCCATTCGTAGTGATGCCAAAGTTGACCTTATGTTGTTTTAAGACGATATAATTGACAACCTTGTCGACCATACTGTATCGACAAATTACCAGATTTTATTGTGCCGTACGCCTACGCGTATAACAGAAAATGCCATATTTAGCATTTATTATTTCATTTATAGTTCAGCAGTAAGGATAACAATCGGGAAAGTATGGACCAATAAATGGTTCCACCGATGCTGTATCATTGTAAATTCTGAATAATGATTTATGCGGCTGTCTTCCTTTTTCATTTTCTATTATTTGCTTGGTACCTTGGACACGACAGGAGGCAAAAGCATAATATACCAGTGCCAAATGCAATTAAAACCTCTTAAAATGATCCTTTCCAATTTTTCAAAGGTTGCACAAGTATCAACGATGTTGCCTTGCTTTGCCCTCAATTTATTCAATTGTATGTTTACTGCTACTATATTGGCACACTTGTCGAATTTGGTCAGGTCATGAAGCATTACACGTCCCATATTTCTCTTTTTTCATCTTTTAGTTCTAACGTCACTCGATCCCCGCGATAAAACGGTCCGTTCACGGTAAGAGCGTGTCACGGTTATTGATAGAATGGTTGTCGTCTTTCAGTTAAAGATGTTAAAGTTGGTTTGTCGCGTATTTACAACCAGTGGTTATTACTTCATTCCCCGTCTTTAACGCTTATCGTTGATGACGGATGCGACGTATATCCTTCCGTAAATGCACTTTTACGCTGACGACTCTATGTATATACCATACTCGATCGCCGAGCCGTTTTACCGTTTTGCGCAGTTAGTGATTGGTAGTTGTTGGTCGAAGAAGTGTTGGTCGAACGAGCCTTCAGTCGCTCCCGCGACGCTGCATGGCGATTGCGTTGCTCAGCCGTACGATATTGGCTCAGTAAGGCTGAGAGAATTGTCCCCCTGCTTGCGACTGTCCCGATTGATAAAACCCACTCCGATCGCCTTGATAAGTTGAATCTTGAGACAGTAGCCCGTCCATCTGAGACTGAAATTCTCCTACCGCGAATGAATCCTGAGAAAGTTCCGCTTGACTCAATCCAGGCTGCGAGAGACTGAAACCCGGTTGAGACATACCCTGGGTCGTACCTTGAGTCAAGGGTAACCCTGGCTGACTATACGGCTGAGTATTCGGCTCGGTTTGACTCAACTTCCCCATGCGTGGTCCCGATTTGTTTTTAGCAGTCGATGTACCACGTCGATTACGTTGATTCTGTCTCGCCTGTATCGCTTGTTGATGTTGATTATAAAAACGTGGCGGTACGTGAGCCATATTTATGAACATACCCACCGGTACCGGTACGTTGTTCATGGCAGCTTGTGCTCTCTCTGGGCTAATGTAGCTAATGGTATCGTGCGTACCGCTGAAGATATCGAGTGGTACGTTTCTTTGATAATAAGGGCTATGATTTTGAGTGCCGTTAACTTGCGTGCCCGAACGGTCGTACACGGATCCGGGAATCAATGCTTCTCTCGCGTCGTACATGGACGTAGACATAAAATGCGATCCCGGATTAGCAGCGTTAATAAGCTTTTTCGGTTTGGCGAACTGAATCATAGATTCCTTTAAGTTATTCAAAGGCCCTTCGACAAGTACTTTTTGTTCCTTGTAAAAACTAAGCAGATGATTCCAAAGAGGCTGTTTGGACAGCACTTTCGGGTTTCCAACGATAATGATGCCATATTTCGCTCTTGTCAAGGCAACGTTCAATCTTCTGGGATCGTTCAGAAATCCAATACCTTGATGTTCGTTTGACCTTACGCAAGACATGATTATTATATCTTTCTCGCGCCCTTGAAAAGCATCTACGCTGGCGACTTCGATCTCTTGATAAAGTTTAGAGTGCAAGGAACCTTGATATTGCATATACTGTACTAAATATGCCCTCTGTCCCTCGTACGGCGTTATAACTCCGATCTGTTCGGGTTTTACACCGCAACGTAAAAATCTAGTAGTTATCTTTTCCACGTTAGATGCCTCCGTGCGATTTAAATATGACGTACCACTTCCAGCAATTTCTTCCTGTCCTTGCGTAACATAGAAAAACATGGGTTTATCAGGAGCAGGCCAGGGAAAATCAATTTTGAGTAATTTCCTCTCGTCCGCGCAAACGCCGTTTTGAAGAGAGCCTTCGTAGAAGAAGTTCGACGGGAAACGAGAAAGATCAGGATGCATACGATATTGCACTTCTAGACGAAAGGGTCTAATGCCAAGTACAACTAGTCTTTCGAACAAGGACTGAGATAGACCCGCTCGCGCAGCCTTCTTGCACATAACCACAGGCCCCAACTGGCAATGATCTCCCACGAGTATCAATTGCTTAGCTCCAAGAACGACCGGTACCATACATTCCGGTTCGGTTGCTTGCATGCTTTCATCTATGAGTATAGAATGAAATTTAAGTCTATGCAATCTTGGATCTCCTGCGCCTACGCACGTACAACAAATCACATCGGCTGCTTCTAACAATTCCTTCTCTGCTGCTTTTTTTAAAACCCTATAGCGCTTTTCATCTACGCTGGACAACTCTCCAGTTTCATCTTTCAACTGTTGAAGTTTTTGTAATTCGGTATTTGTTTCCATGTTTTTAATCTGATTATGAAGCGCAAGGAAACTCACTGGTGAATCAATTGCCTCGCGTGACTTTGCGCATAAACGTACGACTTTTAAATTAGACTTGTGTATTTTTTCGGTGAGCTGATCGACTGCGGTGTTCGATGGTGCACATACCAATACCGGACCTCCATTTTGCTTTACCAGTTGGTAGACTATCGTAGCACTCGTTACAGTTTTTCCAGTGCCAGGAGGTCCTTGAATTAAAGATAATGGTCTTTGCACCGCGTGCTTTACAGCATATACTTGGGAACGATTTAAATCCGGTAAATTTGGAGCGCTGAAATGTTTTGGGAGGTGACATCGAAATAGAACTTCCTCCACTTCGTGACCCAACAATCTGTGATAAATGTAAGCAGACACAGACGTATCATCCACGGCGAATTTTCGGAGTGCTAATTGCATGCTGTTAAAGAAAACAATAAGACGTTATAGTATCCTTCGACGATAGATAATTTTACGTTACGATGTTTATGATATTAAATAAAACGTAAACACTCTTCGATGTTACGATTACTTACCGATCGAAGCTCGTACTTTTCCAAATGAAATCGACTACAAAATTACTGATGCATTCCGTCGGAGCACCAGAATTATTTTTTAATTCGATACCAACTTCTTCGCCATAATTATCAGGAATTTTTATAACATGTCCAATTCCAGACCAAGGTTTGTGAAGTTCACCCAAATAACGAAGCCTTAACTCGTCTCCGTGCATTAGTTTCATATCGCCATCCGTTTTAGCTAACATAAAGTACGCAATTGTTTTTTTGTTCAAACCGACGTCCCATCGTACTTCAATATTTTCTTGCGTTTGTGACTCCTTCAAACGCTTATCGTAGTCCGCTTCTAATTTTACAAGTGGGCCAAATATGTTTTGATATTGGTATCCATCTTCATAGCGAAGCAAAACCTGTTGCGGTTCCTCGTCTACGCCAGGTTTTTCAAGATCCTGAAAGGTCGCATCGACGTTATCTCGCCATAATTCTTCCAGTTTATTGATCTGCTGCGCCGAAATCTGCCTAGCTCTTAGTTGTTCTTGCTCCGATGGTATCTTAACTAGCCACGCCAAGAAGCTACGATCTTCGATCAAGGGTTTCCACTGTTCTTGATCCCTAAAGATTCGATAAAATAATATAGACATTTCCATATATCATTTTATACCGAACGAGGGAAATAAGACAATCGTATTTACCAATTCATATCTTTCAGAGAACTTTGCGCGGCGCATGGTTGACGGCACAATAATACTACTACAGAATCTGCTTTAGCTGGTATAAAACCCAGGACAAAAACATTTCTAACGGCACAAGAATAACATTCCAATACAGTTTCTCCAAGAGGTCCGTCTCTGTAATAACAATTGAAATATATAATTCACGTTTCGACGGATTACAGAACTGTGATGGTGCAAATAGAAAAAATGAAAATTTATCGATTATAAATTTGTTACCTGTGAAGCGTAACTTCCTTGTGTTTAGCTCGAACTAAATGGTTAATAATATGCGAGCCAGAGGTATTGCCTCGTCCATTGCAAAACCATTTTCGACAAACATTGCACATAACGACGCAAGATGCTTCGTGAATTCCACAGTATTTACACGCATGTTCCGGTAAATCACGGTTGTAGTATGCCTCTTCCTCTTCTTCTTCGAACTGTAATTCTGCGAGACTTTGCGCAGCTCCGGATATCTTTAAGTCCAGAGATGAATTGCCAGTAGTCCCATTAACCTTCGCGACAATAAAAGTTTCTAAATATTTTATGGAAAGATATAATGCAAAAAGAAGATACGATTTTGCGCCATACGCATTTATTTTTCTTTTTGTTTAAACGTACGCATGGTATACGTACGATATGTGTAAAAAACTAAAAGATTGCGATCCTATACCGATCACTGAACTTTTGTTAAAATCACGTAAAAGAATCGTACAACTAAAACTCGAAGTTACTTCGGATACAAAAAATGTATAATATATTTAATCCAACATTTCTGACAGAACTAGATTATAAACAACACGATACAAAACGAGATTACATGTCATTAGAATGTTGAAATTAACTTATCGTTAGATCCAGGAAAAAGTTGGCGTACTTCTCAAAAGTTCGTCTTAACCGAACGACGGACAAATAAATGCGAAAGTTGAATAGTGAAAAATTTTCGATATTTTTCCTTGTATTCCAAGGTCACGTTAAATTCCTACCGAACGTACGAAAAGTATCGAAGTTTCGCGAGTAATAAGTGATAAAATAAAAGCGAATAATCTTTATCGACCAAATACCAAGAATTAGAAGAAACGAAAAGAACGAGACGAATAAGAAGCAAGTAAATATTTTTGCAAAGAATACCCTATTTTATGGAGGGGTGTTAATTTATCGTTGGAACCACAAAAGGAAATAGACGTATTTTCCAAACGATCATCGAACAAGTGTAAAACATGGTGAACAATTTTCGATATTTTTCCTCGCATTCCAAGGTCACGTTAAATTTCCACCGAACGTACGAAGAGTACGAAAGAAAGTTTTGCGACTAACGAGTGATAAAATAACAGTAAAAAAAAAGAAAAATAAAAAAAATAATAGCGAATAATCCACTATATCGACCGAGGAACCAAGAATAAGAAGAATAAGAAGAAACGAGGAAACGAGACAAACAGGAAGTAAGTAAATATTTTGAAAAAGAATACGGAATTTTATGGAGGGACGGAAAAGAGGTTATGTACCTTCCGCGTGGCAGGCATCTTAACGAGGTTCCCATCGAGGTACTGTTCAAAAGCGTAGATAAATTAAAACCGGAACGTAAATCCGACGAACTTACGATAACGTTAAAACACCAACCTGTATAGGCTGACTCGGCTGACTTTGCGCCGCATCGTGCTGAGACGCCTGAGTTTGGCTCGGCGATGGCAAAGTGAAATCCGTAAAATCGAATTCGCTCCCTTGCGTGTCCGCGCCGATTAAATCCGCTTCCTCGGTATCGAGGAAGGTGAGAGTCTGGCTACTGGGTCCGTAAGCGTCGACGCTCATTCTGCACGTCCAACGATGTCGTTTTCTTCCCGTGTGAAAGACTAAAAAAGGCCGATATATTCGGCTTACGGGTCTACGGCAGCGTCGATATTACTAACCACGTTAGCTCCGCGCCTTTCTGACCGATACCGAAGGCAAACAGGAAGTGAATGAACAGGCGAGAAAGCTCAGCTAACACTCTGATGAAAGAGGCCACAAAATCCTACGCCATACTTTGTCTCGCGCCCACCAACACCGACACGAATACACCAGTTTGTCTCTCCGTGCGTTCGTCGTGTGTTACGTCATCAGCTGATTTCCAAGTGTTCCAAGGATATCCGGAATGAAGATTGGATCTTAAGTTGATTTTCTACGCGAGCGCTGATTGGACGTCGACCTTACGACTGATTTCCGAGTTCCGAGGCAGGATTGTCGTCGGAAATGTATTTTAACGTTGGCGAAACTGCGCGACGTATAACTTCCAAATATCTTTGGATAGATATCTTTGGGTAAATATCTTTGGATCGGTTGTCATACTCGATTTTTTGCCGATGAATAAGATCCTATCGTTTGCTAAAAACGCGAGGAACGGAACGAAGAGAGGGAAAATATGTTTTATTTCCATAGGGTTTTGATCTTTCGAACCAGTCGTGATGATTACCGGGATTCGATATTTGCTGAAAGAAAATTTCTAGAAAGACTTTCTTTACCTAGGGACTTGCTCGTTTCCGTGCGCGCGACGTGGATGCGCGGTGATTAATTCTGTGGCGGCCTGATGGCACTCGTTACGTTGGTACGGTCGTGCAGAAATAGTTGTGGGAGAACTGTACTATTGGTATTGCGCGAAAGTGTTTTATTAATCGTAACGTATTTTATACTTGTCGTTATGTTTAAACTAATCGGAAAAGAGACCAGCAGGAAGTGACGACGCGACTTCCGCTCGTTAATGTTGCACTACTGCGCGGCTAGCGGACATTCTTGGAACGACTGCGCTGCCACAAATCTTTTACGATAAGATTTATAACGGTAATTCTAAATGTTTTAATCTATTTTAAATCGTTAATTTGCATTTTCGCTTTAGCGTTAGCTGGATTGTTTTTTTTTTATATTAGTTTGCTGTTATATCGAGACGTTTTTTCAAATTACGTATTTTGGATTTTAATTGAATAATAAATTCAGAATAAATGTTGAGATAGTTATTTCGTTAGAAATATACGATATTGATTAAATCGTATATTTCTGAAATAAAACAATAGCGAAACAATTAATTTGATTTTATTATGTAAGAGATACATAAATACATATTTGATATCACACGTTACTTTATTTGATCCCTTTCTTATTCTTCTATTGTCTTCTTTTGTTTTCCAATCGATACTCTTCTTCTAACTCACTGTACCAACTATAATAGAAATTTGTAGTCGCATGAAAAATGTAGATACGTTTTATCAATATTTAAGTAGGATAATCGGAATGTTTTTATTAGTAACTTTGCTACGGAAATCTTAAGAAATTTTCAATCACAAAAGAAATCCGTTTCTTAGTCGTGATAATATTTATAATATATATAATTCAGATGATATATCGATCCAAATTATTTTTTGTTTAATTTATTGTTAACGGTTCCCACTGATGTAGACGATAAATCCATATATGTATTTTTAATATTGTCAACTATAATTCTTTTTATTTTAAGATCAAATATAGTAGCTCTGTTCTTCGCAGGTGATATGTTTTGAAATTCTTCTATTGTCATATCAAGTTTATCTATTATTTGTTCTTCGACTAAACTTGGCTGTTCAGGATACATAGAATCGTGTGGCAATACATAACTGTTTCCATCTTGTAGACGAACTTTAACCTATGTCAACGTATAATATTATATATATATACATATTTATAAAAATTTATTTATAATTTATAACATATGAATAAGTAGCACATGTAAATACCGGTAAATAGAGGTGTTGTATTCCTACTTTACTGATCTTCATTGCAGACTCCAATAGGTTATTTATATCTCCAAAATTTGTAAATTGTGCGAGTTCATATATTTGAGGTAGTCCAGACAGATCTTTTAAATGCAAAAGATTTTTTGGTGTATCCCACTATATTTTTTTAACCAATTGTAATTTTTATAAGTATTGAGTATGTAGTACTTATACAATATATGGTAAAAAAGCCTTACTTTTATAGATTCGATCTCTATAGTTTCAGCATTCGTATTAGGAATAGAGGATATGAAAGCTAAATAAAAAACAGTGTTATAACGTTTTTTAAAAAATGTGGGTGTTAACCAATTCCTCCACTCGTAAAGGGACCATACATCTGGATAACATTTTAGTTTTGTACACAAGTTGTAAAAGTTTGTGACATCGTTGTGTACTTTTTCTTGCCATTCTAGTAACTCTTCTTTAGAAACTAAAAATTGAATATTTTATATTACATATCGCTTCTGTTAATTGTATCGAATTACATATCTAGGAAATACACTTAATCTTGTTCTTCAAAAATACAGATTTATTTCCGATAAATATATGTAATATGCATTTCCTAATACAATATCAAATGATGCGTATGAAACATTTAAGCGAATAACGAAAATCACCTAGTGTACATTGAGCCCAGTTAACTGGCGCGCTATTCTGTCCTGCTTTTCTACAAAGCAAGATACCGCATTCCTCGAATGTTTCACGTATAGCAGAAATACGTAAAGATATCTCTCGTGGTAATTCGTTTGGTTGCGATTTGAATATCTGTGGGCGTAGATTTGTATTTGGAAGTAGAGACGTAAAACTGTTCTCATGGAAGCCAAACTTTTTGAAGAGATCGTACCACTTTAATTCGGCATCGGCTGATTCTATCACTCCACCAGGAAATACGTAGCTTCCTGGCATGAACTTCAATTTTTTTTGACGCTTCAGGTATAACAAATTGTAATTGGGCTGAAATTATAAAGTATTTGCAATTTTAAGGAAGATGATACGCGTTAAGAAATTACAACGAATGTATTTAGATATTTTAATTCGATCATTGCAGCTTAACGAGAAACTTATTTAACATAAAACTTGAACTTATTGAAACTTACGGCAGTTGGCGATCGTATATGATTTTGCACATGACGAGCTGCTAATATCAGGCTAACAGATTCTTTCCAAGCTTTCATGATTGTTTAACGTTTTATAAACAGTTTATCTACTTCTGTTAAAAAAACACAATTTATTATATAAATGTGTATACTATTAAAAAAATGTGTATATTATGAAAAAAATTGGTCACCTTATCGTTAATAAAGGAATTTCAATTTTATTTTTCAGTTTCTTAAGTATAATGAAATTTATACATTAATATAGTTTTTAACTATTAAAGTAACTCGATATACATATCGCGAATTTTACAGGATTCGTTTATATAAATATTATATATATTATCGCCGTTCCTAGGAACATTTACTCCATGCCAATCGACATTTTTGTCATTCTAATAAAAACATTTCCAAATAAATGGAAAGTTATTTATGGGTTGTTAAAAAAAAAATTCTCTACCGATAAACAACTACAAAGTTCGAAAGAGTGACGCGTGGCGGCGCTCGCGTCGACGTTAGTGTAGGCAGCGGCCGCTAGGCAGACGACTGAATAAAATCGCTGACGCGCCGTGCTCACTCTCACTCGCTCCAACATCTCCGAATGTTCGCTACCTTTATTCCACACCACTAGTAATTTGGTTAGGCCACGCAACGAGAAATAAACCAAAATAAGTGACTCACCCACACGTATTCATAAGACTCCTCTCCCACTCCTTAAGTCATAAATACGTCACGAGCCTGAGGTAACCCACACAACTTCGTATCACGTGACCTCTACAGTTCGAACTGACACGTGGCCAATCTACTGCAATGACCTATGATCAAGCGGTTTGCCAATCGCCGTAACCCGCGAATATTCAAAATAGACGCGATTTATTAACGTGATCGTGGTAACCGTCGCGAACGGAGAAAGCGAATTACCGCAGAAAGACTCACTCTATTACACAACGGGTTCGATTTGCTCGATGGCCACAGGAAAGCTAAAACTGTGTGCGCCGCAAAGGTGCGGGTCTCCACAAAGATTAACTAATTGTGTTATCTATCGGAAATCGGCGGCGATTTTCTAAGCGATTCGATATTAATTTAACCTTAGAAAAATTATTTTAAAGATTATATCTTTGTTTCTAACGACTGCGGGAAGAAATTAAGAAAAATATTATTATATTACTCGGCACGAGCGTTGAATCAATATTATGTGATTGTTTGAAATAATTTATGTAAATATTCGTAATAAATTTGTATTTACGACTACGTGAATCATTATCGTTCTAGCGTCTATCGTACAGTATTTTGGACTACTTTCTTACTTTGTTTATTGTGTTGGAATAAAAAGAAAAGGAACAGTATTTATAGACTTATCTTATCTCTTAATTTAAGGTAAAATAAGAGACAATCAATTATATGGGTTGAAAATATAGCGTTTTCAATTAGAAATTTTTGCAGCTTATCTTTAAAATATTTCCTGTTTTATTCTGTATTTTTCAAATGTAAATTATTTAAATTATACTTACTTGAATCACCGTCTGATAACATACTAGTAAAATAATTAATTCTTTTCTACAAATGATTCAATAGCTGTAAAAGCAAGTACAAACTACATGTTGCATAAACGAGTACGATGCAGAATAATGCGTAGTCTTACTTATTATATATTCATTATATTATCATTTTTTTTTCTACAAGTGTTTTGATTAAACGAATTACAACACATGCATACGATATCGTTAAGATTTTTTCAAATTATTTCTACCCGTCGCAGCTTTCATTAATTCATATAATTGGTATATTTGTTCGTCTCGTAATTTGTTGAAATCATTTTGAAGTAAATTCTTTCCTAATAATTGTGCGGTTTTTGGTCCTCGTAATCCAAGTTGTTCAGCTAATGACAATGCATAGTCCTAAATATTATGATCAATTTATAGCAATCAAACGATATAATGGTATATGTATAAGATATGGCTAATTTTGATATAGTTACTAATTCGCTTAAATATTAATACGTTAAAATTTATACTTACTGTCCATTCATTTAAAAACACATGTGCTTCGGTAGGGTTGCATGTTTTGTGTCGTTTGAATTCATCGTGAACGTAAGTGTTTCCAAGAGACTGAACATCACTTGGTAAACTACGATGTAACCTCAAAATCATCTTGTACAACATTCGAACGCGTTGTATATGAGTGGGTATGTTCATAATTACATTTGTATATATTTATACATTTATATTATTTATTCATTCTTATTTGATTCCTACCTTATATAATTATTTGTTATCGTAAAGTTCAGGATAAGCATATCTAGAGTATAAAATCGATGCTGCACTTTGATGACATCGAAAACACTGTTTACGTGGAGTCACATGTATTCGTGTCTATAAAAAGACGACTATAAAATGTGTATTATTTAACATAATAGAGAGTGTTAATTATTAAAATTACTTTTATATTTGTGGTTATTTAATAGAAAACAAATTTACATATTTATAAATACGCATATAAAAATAATTATCCTCGCTAAAGATTTTCATCGATTAACATTTTTTGTCTTATACCTGTAAGCTTTTATTATAGTTTTTGAATTTAACTAAGCGAATTCTTTTATGTTTCTATTTACTATTATTTCATATTAACTGATATTACATATAATTCTTATTTTATATATATATATATAATAAAAATTGTTCTCCATTATATTATATTATAATATGTACAAAAATATGAAATGTAACAGTACTTTTTAATTTTTCAATACATTATATTATTATTAGAATCGTATTTAGCGTTAAGTACAACAACGACTCTGTACGTATACGAGACTGCAGAAATTTATAATTATATACAATATTTTCGAATTTTGTATTAGTATAATTTTATTTTGTGTGATACATGAAAAATTTATCTGTAAAGTTACAAACAAATATCCGTAGATACTGTTTCTCATAATTATTTGTATTTACATGTTTGTTCATAAATAAGATCGATGACTTACGAAGTACTATGCGATAGAAATTTCTGAAAGCATTTTGTTTTCAGATTTGGTTCTATAAGTTCAGTATTTGGTTAATAATAAAAGAGATGTTTCTGAATTCCAATAAACGCCAAACTTCGGCAGCTTTCTTTGCATCAATTATCTTCAGGTTCTCTGGTATTTTGAATCTCCTACGGATATTAATAAAAAAGATTACATTAATATTACTTGTGCAAAATTAGGAAAATCATTAAATAAAAACATTTCAAACAGAATAATGCATGAATACTCATAGCTATGCACACATATAATTGGGATAAACATATGCGCAAAAAATGTTTTAAATTTAATCAATAAAGTTATTTTCTATAAATTATGTTTATTGATTAAATGAACATAAAATATTTTAAATACAATTATATATATATATGTCTTTTTGAAAAAGAGAAACAAACAAGGAAGCAATTTAAAGAATGTGAGAATAGAATGAAACAAGTTAGAGATACAAAGTTTAAAAAAGTTATTACAGTTTACAATGTACGTTATATGTGAACTTACCCGATTTCGCTTTTCTCCATATTTCGACCAAAAAGTTACTTTACACGGACTTCTGTGACCCGTTTGTTTATTGAATATCGAACACGTTGAAAATGGTGGTGAATACAAATGTAATGACACAGCAGGATTCACCATGCTTGGATTTTCCACGCAGTGCAAGCCCAGGGAATCTATAAAAACAATATATTCTAAAATATGGAATCTAATGAAATTTCTATTATACCAAGGATTTGTTGCATACCGTTGATGTAACAGATTTGATTCAGGCCAAGTGTATTTTTCTCCAGTTCTTTCAATTCAGTTTCATTCGTCAAGTCGATATTCTTGGTAGGCCATGCGTATCTCGTCTGAAATATCCAAAATAATTTTTCTTAATTCTTCGATAGATTAATAATAATATTGTTAATCGAATATTTAGTTTAATAGCTTATTATAATATTATGTAAATCGAATATTTAATTTAGCAGCTTGTTATAATGTCATATAAATTGAATATTTAGTTTAATAGCTTGTTATAATATCGTATAATAAATAATGTATGCTTTGAAGAGAAGTCGTACGAAAACAATACCGAACGAAGTGAAGTAAACATGCAAGATAAAGATAAAGGAGCATAGATGTTAAACTCGATTACCTCACAAAGTTCTCCTTGAAGAATTTTCATTACGCAGTGTGCTTCGGCGTGATCGTGAATAGCTGATCCGTGACCTTCGCCCCAGCACAAAATCATAAGATTGAACCTTCCGTTCCCCTCGTCAACTAAATTTCTTGTATATCTATAGACAAAACAAGCAAGAAATCAAACTTCCTTTTCCCATACAAAATTACTTTCTACGAGACAGATAGAAGACACTAAACATTTTATTTATTGAAATCAATATTTATTATATATATACAATATATATATATAAATAAATATATCTATACATATAATTTTTATATTTATTCTTTTAACATTAAATTTTAAATTAAATAAATTTTAAAATTTAATTAATATTAAAATTTAAAATATATTTTATATCTATATTTATATATAATCTATAGTTAGGAGCAATAAAGTTTCAGAATTTTACTTGTTTTCCGACAAGCTTTAGGCTGATATGAAAGAACCGATGTTCTGGATCGGACAGAATGCGACTATGTACAAAGAAGGGGGCCACACGTGGAAAGTGTATATAACAAGCCATTCACCGGATAAACGTTTTTAGAGTCATACGTTTATGCTTTCTACATTTATCAAGATATCAAAATTATAGACATTGTTAAGCCTAACTTTACTCGGCGCGATTCAAAAGTACAAAAGAAGAAAAAAATAAATTAAATTAACCGTGCGATGATATTCATACCAACCAACATTGAATTTGAAATTTGAAAATGTGATCCAAAAATAGGACATTGGCGGATAATGGGTTAAAAACTTTAGGATTCTTTCGCTATTTTTATTTGTTCTATTCATTCTAACAATATTTTCTTCGTAGCATCGGCTATTTCCAAATTGAATCCATAAAAGAACACACGAGCTTTAGTAAACAATTTAATAAATTTACACTATAAATAAATTAATAAACGATGAATTTAAGTTTGTTTGTGTTTTACAGGCGCGTCACGGTCAACAATCAAACGTGTGTACATTGTTTCACTCAATCAATTGTTATTAACCATTGCCAACCGATCAACCAATAAACACGCGCTTCACGTTCAATTACATGCTTTCATGTCCAGCGCTTATCGCAATGTTTTTCTTTATTTTGAGAAAAAAAGAGCAAAAAAAGGGCAGCGATCGAGAGAAGTGGAAGTATCGATAACCCGTCATGACCTTGGTCACGTTAATTCCCGTTTCATAATTTCAGCAGTGCTGTTAAAGTGGTGATTTATTTACACTCTAAGACAACGAAAAAAAGAGAAAAACATTTATTATCGCCGTGGCTTTCGATCGTTAGCGAATTCGAATACGAAGCTTTCGCTTCGCTTCGATTCTCCTTTCTTTCGAGATCCTTTCTTAATTTTATTAGAGTCGTTCGTTTCCTATTAATAGCTATACGTCGTTATTATGGTCGCGATTTCTGAATATAATCGAACAAATTTGTTGCTTCGCCGAAGAAATATGGCGGAGAAGAAAGGGTAAAAGAGGCGATTAATTTCGTACGCGAAAGATCCAAACGATGTGCGTTTCACACTGAAAGATAATAATCTCACGATATTTCAAATTTTCTATCATAATTGACGTCAGAATTTCGTCATGTTTATTACGTCTAATGATCTACAGACGCGAAAAACATCCAATTTTTGTTTATAGATCGTTTCCTTAATCGCGATAAAACTATTGGGTCTACCGGAAAGTTCCGTCACATAATGCCATCGCAAACTTCAACATTTCTATGCATGCCTCGATATAAACGAGAAGAGACGGTCAGCAACCATAAAAATTATATTATTCGATAAATATCGATCGATCTAACGAAAACGTATTGGTTTATTTTCGTTCAAAAACGACGGAACTTTCCGGTAGACCCAATGTATCCCTTTGGCGGACCAATTCGAAGAAAACAAACGTAGCGCTGTGTCTCGAATACGAGCGGCCTCTTAAAAAATTGCATTCGAAATTCCGTCGGGTCGAAAACAAAAGCGAGACGGACAGGGAAGTTAATTGCTCTTGACCGTTACGCGGGGAAAAAGACATCCATTCCATTAAACGAGTACCGTATAATTATGGCGTCAAAAATAACGCCGTCGTATAGCCGCAAAGTTGATGAAATTTCAGCGTTTCGCATTGCGATCTACCATCGATCGATCGTTGGAGCGGCCGTGCAGTTAAAGGCATCAATCCAACGGGCGAGATCTCGGTAAATTCTTACAATCTGTACGCGCATTTAAACGAGTTTAGGTCGATAATGCGCGACAATAACGTGGGAGCGGATTAATGGGTTAGTTGAGATTAGAAACTGACAACGGTAAAAGCAAAATTCTGAGAATGGAAGACACCGATCGATCGATCGTTCGCATATCGATGCCCCAATGATGCAACGAGGAACAAAGACGTAACTAACGAAGAGTCGTGTCGTTTTATAAATTTTATCTCGACGTAATACGTCGCGATCGATCTTTAAACGATACATCGTCACTTACGTCGATCACGAGGTGAAAGTAAACGTTGAGATAGATACGAGATGAACGCAAGATCGTTCCGTGAGAAAACGAAGAAACGCGTTTCCGCGATCGTTGTCAGATCGTCATTACAATTTGAAATAGTTGATGCGGTTGATTTTGAAACCGATCGGTCTTGTAATCGACACTGCGTAAATAAGAATGAGAAGTAGACCGACGAATACAATATTCAAGCAGGGAGCATTAAGATAGCAGAAGTGCCATTGCAAACTATCATAATTAACACGATAAACGCCACGCCAGCCAGACGGTATAGACTAGTTCTAAACCTTATTTATTTAATCGTTTAATTATCGATTAATATATTTATTCAATTAATATATTTATTTAAAGTCGTGAAGATCGCAAGCCGATCCTTAATTGTAGGTAATGTTAACGGAATGTTAACAATGCGAGCGGCATGGCGCTTAACGCGTTAATCCGAGATATGAGTTTTAATGCGTCTAACGAAAAAGACTTCGTTAACTTAAATAGTATCGATTCGACGTAACGATTTATAAAGAATTTAACGTGCGAGGTGTCTTCCACTTGGCGCATATCGAAAGGATATTTTTTATCGATTTAACTATTTTTATATTTTTAATCAATTGATTAATAAAGGCGTTCAGCGACGTTCGATATCGATCACCTGCATCTGTCAAATTTGGCGTATCTCTTCCATTCGAGCGGGTTGCTCTTGTAGGACGCCATCAGATCCTGCACGTAATCGATGTCCACGTGGTCCGTTTCGAAGGCCCGATGCAGCGCATTTACGAGTTCTCGAAGAGTAGAAACGTTGCCCTGATTATCGTAACGCTGGATCTTTTCGCGTTCCAGCGTCGCGGATAAACGATTATTTTGACTGCAGATCTCCATTCTTTATTTCCTTCCTTTCTCTTAGCTTAGAGTCCAAGCAGCCTCACTCTCGTTCGAACGACACGATATTCTTGCGAATGTTTCTTCCTTCCTCGATCTAAACTTAACGTCACTTTTTCGAGACACGCTTTCGCAAACAACGATAATTCGACCTCGCCTAAAAGAAATAATTGCAGTTACCAAAGGTAAAAAACCAAAAACTACGAATCTTCGTCGCGAGCGGACGGAGATGAGATTGCAGGTAGGCACGCAGGTAGGCACGCACGCAAGCGAAGGGAGAGAAATACGGTTATGTCTGTCCGTTCCGGTTGCACCGTAAGTACTATCTAATGCGAGTAGCCACCACGCGTTCTTAAGCCGTCTACGGCTTCGATGGGTCTAGAACAAGTTGGGACCAACATCTTATATGCAGCGTGAGATGGCCCCTACTCCCCGTCGTTGTTGGCCGCGTCGATGAAACCTGAAATTTTCGTGAAAACTTTGAATCCGATCGCTGCGATTCGCTACGAGTTTATTGAAGTATTCTCTTCGGTTGCATATCAATTCCACAGTATTTTCTATTATCGATTATAATTGGAAGGCGATGTTATTTTTTTTTTATCGACACTACGAGATAAGTTTAAGTATTTAGTATTAATACGATATTTCTCAACGATGCGATATAAGTAACAGACGTAAAGCTTCGTCGCTTGTTTTTTGATACGCCACGGAATAACGTAAATTAAATTTTCTTGCTCGTAAAGCTAATTCGATAAGAAATATCATTGCGTATTAATTTATATGGACGTATGCAAATGAAACGTGTTCCGTAAAGTTTCTTTTTTATAGGTGAACGATAAACAAGATTCGGTAAAAAACCAAGTTTCTACGCTTTGATATTCGTACAAATTCTTATTGCCAATTTGTTTCGACGAATAAAATTCCGCTAGTTTTAATACTGTTTTGTTATCGAGTGCATTAAACTTTGGTTATCTTCAGTGCAATACGTCTTCTTTTCGTCTCTTTTAGCACTGGTAATCGTTTTTCCGCAAGATATAATTTTCTTTTCTTTTACACGAGATGGTGAATCACTGCACCTGCACGACCTTGCTTTCTTAGTTTCCGCCGCTCCATTGCAGCTGTGACAGTCAATAAAATGAAATAATAAAAAACATTAAATGTAAATGTACGAGGAAGTAATTATACGTTGTAAGTTTGGTAATGTCTTAACTAGAAGTTTCAATGTCGTTTTCTGAAAAATTGTATCCAAATTCGACAAAATTTATAATAACGAATAGCAAAATCATATATTCGATATATATTCATTTATTTTTATTTTTATAACTTATTTTTAATACTTTAGATTTGATTCCACGAACGAAATATTTTAAACGTGAGAAAGTTATGTTGTTTTGTCTTTTATTTACTTACATGCAAGGCGAGCTTTTGCAGTAATAACACTTTGATCGAGGTTTCTTTTGAGTCGATTTAATTTTGTTACATATGCAAGGCATCATTCTACAAATACAATATACATTAGACGAAGGTACGTCTTGCGATGAAATGGTTCGATCTGGACTCAAGCTGCGTTTATGCCTATTTGGTGATGTATTTCCGGATTTTTCTATTCCCGGACATTTGGTATATTCCCGTAGTTTTTTACTGTAGCATAAAAATAAGTTAATTTTTATTATTTATTCTACGACAGTTTTGTTCGTCGATAATTTTTCCAACATTAAATTCTTACGATATAGAAATGCTTTTCAATCGATTTAACATCGAATAGTAACACTCGTAAAATTTATATTCGATCTAAGAAAAATCACCTGCAGCGATGCTTTGATTTCTTATTGTCATATTTTTCGTCCCCGTGGTTCTTAGCTCTGCAACAGCACGGATCATTTCTACATCTAGCACAGCAACCGGATTGGCTCATCTTCTGCTGTAATTCGCTCATGACGTTCGAAAAAGCGCTCGATCGTTGATACGGAAGATCGTTCAACTCGTGAAGTATAAATTTGTCACGGCAATGACAGCTGCCGATGGTATCGCTCCGAAAGCCATCGATAGTTCTAGAAAAGTAACGCCTGATTTGTTGATTAGGTTGCCAAGCAGAAACGTACATTTTTTGATTATCGTTGCACTCGGTGACGATCGGTCTGCCATCGATATCGTAGAATTCTTCATTCTGACAGTTGCAAACGTCCATGGATAATCCGCAATAGGAACATTCATATACAGGTGCTCTACATGTACAATTTTCTCGAGGACTTTTGCAATGGATGCAAATTAAGGACTTTTTGCGTCTACGAAAGTTGGCACAAGCGTCACTGCATTTGCATTCGTCATTTAACTTGTAACATCTCACGCAGATTAAATCGCACCTATATTCCGAAAAACGGAAAGTCTACTTTTAAAATGAAAGACGTGCAATATTTGAAAGTAACGAAAGTGTAGCGTTATGCCCTTATTACCTGCATTTATCCTCGCTCATACGACAATTGATGCAAGTTATAATTTTTTTACATTTATTTCCCCCGTTAATTTCTCGAGCTTCCGAAATGTAATTCGGTGTCGGAGGAACATCGTAAAATCTTGACTTGTAAGACTTGCATTTTATTGGCCTACCTGATGGTTTACAGCGACACTGTGTTCTTACAAGGTAGCAATCAGTGCAGTGATCTACTTTTGACTTCATTTTGTTGCATTTGCAGACGCAGCTTAATTTTGTCGCGTCACACTTTACGTAAGTTTCTGGATCCTTTGATTGTTCTTGATCCGTTATTAGCGGTTTTATATCACTATCGATATCAGGTATCGCGTCATCTGTCACGTCTGTGGTCTTCTTTGTAGTTTCCTGTACGTCGATCGTATTTATGCTAGGCATCTTTTCAGGTTCCTTGTCGTTTTTTTGCCTTGACGGATAAGCAATCTTTTTGCCAACTATGACGCTCTGTAACTTCGACGTTAAATTTTTCCCTTTATGTTTCGTAGAAACGACTTTATCTTCATCCAATTTTGTGTCTTTAGAATTTTTAGTCTTTTCTGGCATTTCCGCCTTTTCAGGTATTTCCGCCTTTCTAGATATTTCCGCCTTTCTAGGTATTTCTGCCTTTTCAGGTATTTTTCTCTTTTCAGGTATTTCGGATACCTGAGCTACAATGCCGTGTTCTCGTTTCTTCTCTCTTGCTAATGGCATAAAAATTAAATCAATAATCTCATTCACAATTTTTTAACATCGAAACAGATCGTTATAATTATAATTAATTATATAAATAGGATATCGATGCACAAATACGCATACAGGTGTAAGTATAAACATAATACGTACTTTTAATCACGGACGTTACGATTTTTGAAACTTCTCCATTTTTCTGTTGTTTATCGCGACTCTGTTTTTCTTCGTCGACTTCAGATTTGTGGAGTTGGGGGACAGCGCTCGTATTTGCAATGGATTTTTGCGCATCTATCGTTAATTTTGGTTTAGGAATACTAATCTCACGTACTACGTCGCTACGTGCAGTCTCAACGCTTTTTTGACGATCCTTTTGCTTTACTTTTCGACATTTCAATATGTCCATTATCTTTCTAACGATTCGTCTGAAGAGAGAGTCCTTGGATTTCTCGGTTTGCCTTTTCTCTTCCTTTTCTGTGCCATCTTTTTCTTTAAGTTTCTTGTCGTCCGCGTCTTTAATATCGATGCGTTCGATTGGTTGTTTCTTCGTTTCATCAATGACGATCTTTTCTTTCGTATCAGTATGCTGATGCGGGATAGGTTTCCTTAAGGTGGGTAATGGTATCCTTAGTTTTGTCGTGGTATCGACTGTAGGGACAATTTTTTGCATCATAGGAATGAGACTAATTTTCGGAATAAGTAGCTCAGGACTTTTATGATCGATCGCGTCCACCTTCAATGATTCTTCGGTATGGGGTTTTAACGGGGTCATTAATGGTCTCGGGATATTTATAGCACGTTTAAGTTTTGATAAATTAATTTTTTTTTCGCTAACGGGAAGTGCATTATCATCTTTTTCTCGAACTTTTGTAGTATCATCGACTGATAGATCCTTTTTCTTATTAATTTCATTCTTTATTTCTTTGTCCAAAGTTTGTTCATCAGTTTTCTTAAGTGTTTCTTCACGAAGCTTATCCGCGATGCGTTTATCGGTAATTTTGCATACCGCTGAATCTTCTTCGAGCTCCTCAGTGATGGTCTTACAGATAGTCAATTTTTCTCTACGCTTGTTTTTATCTTCTGTAATTGTCTTACAAACCGTCAGATTTTCCAAAGACGAATCCTTGGAATATCGATCTTCTTTAACTGCTATCTTATTATCGTCAGCATCATCTTCTTCCTCTTCTTCCTCTTCTTCTTCAATAATGCAACTACATTTCGACCATTGTCGTGCTAAATTCGATGTTTGAGGAATCCAAAAATTCTTTCTACCCGCTTTGTATTCGGTCTGCTTTCTTGGATCACTTTTACAGATCGTAATGTCGCCGTTATACGAAAAATCATTACACCTGCACATGCTGGAATTTTCAAAATTCCTCATATCATTTAACCAGTCATCTCGATCCTTATCGATGCAATTCCTGCGGACAGTAGTCTCGCTACTGCTTTTTTCATCGTCGATACAAATGATTTTCGACGAACAGATGTCATCCGTCGAAGAAGCTGTAAATTTTGGAGACATCGTCATGGTACAAGGTTGCTCCAATCCGTTAACGTCGCATGCCGTGAACCTAGATCTCAAGCGTGACGATTCTTTGTGACACGGATTAGCGTCGTTGAAATTCTTATCTTGAAAGCAACGTTCGTTCTTACCCGAGGAAATGGATTCTCCATTTTCGATATTTACATCGTCACTAGACACAGTCGAAAGATCAACGAAATTCTCTGACGCACGTTTAATTATGTCGGTCGAATTTTGGAATTTCATGCAACTAGTATCGCTACTGTTATCGGTGCTTCGATTAAATCGCTGATCCTTTAAAAGCACGAATTGCTTTTCCTGCGGATTTTGATGTCGTCTTTGGATATTGCATACAAGTTTGTTCGACGATAGACTCGATGTCCTAACGCACGTCGTATTTGAACGATCCGTTACCGTTTCCGAGTTCGATTCTGTACAAGATTGGGATTTCTGCCGTTCCTTTTCTCTGGCCTGGAGAAAACAAACGCGTGATACAATCGATACAGCGCTACTTTCAAAATGTAAAACAAATTTAAAGACTACAAATACCGCAAAAATAATTGCACCATGAAAGAATGAATAAAATAGGAAGAAGAAAAGTATCCGACAGTGTGGACGATACCTGGCTATGTTCGTTACTTTCCGAACATATATAAATGTTTACACTTCCTGTCATTTTACGGTTATCAGCTTTTACATTGTTTGGCGACTTTTGTCGTTTTCTAGGTTTTTTAGTCGAGCATGTTTCTTTTGTAGGATACATAGGTGTAATTTCTGTTTTGCAATGCGCTTTTTTATTATCTTTCACCGGTAAACGTTCGGTTTTACAATACTTTGCTGGGGATTTTTTACGTTTACAAAACGAATACTTCTTTTTCTGGGTATATCTCCAATCGTCATCACTGGTTAGATCTTTATTTTCTTGATTTTTACATATAAATGTGTTAGTAACCGGAATATGTAGCTTTTTTTCGGGCTCATTCAAGGACCTTGCGATTATTTTATTATCGTTCTTCTGTAAAATGATAAAATTAATGATATCGAAGTGACCGTAATCATAATAATAGTAATTTTTCGATCATCTATGCTTTCTATTAATTTTGATGAACTATGTCGTTTCGATATCGAATGCATTTTTCACTCAACTTTTCTAAGCCTGTAATGATTTTACCAAAGACAAAAAGTTCATTTCTTATTCTTTGCTAGGAATATCTGCAAAACTATAATTTTTAGACGAAATAATTCTAAGCTACATTATGGATACTTGCATCTTAAATACCATTGAACATTGCTTCACGACAGTTTCCATCGCTTCCTTAATGGAGCTGTTAATTATCTCCGTTAATTTATTTTGATTGATCTCACAACTCGGCATTTCACTTTTTTTAAAATTCTGTTTACAAGTATACAAATTACAATTCTGGTCGGTACATGCATCGGAAGTACATGCATCTGCTACACGTATCTTTTCATCCACAACGGCTTCCTTTTTATTTTCTTCCTTATCTTTTTTTCCCCCCATTTCCGAGGTAAAAATCTGTCTCTTCTCCCAGTTTGCCTGTCTTCGATTAAAATCAGGTTGCGAAAAATGACCATTATCCTTTAAGTTCTGTCGTTCTCGCGTTGCCTTTGTTTCTAATACCGCTTTCGACTCTTTGTGATCCGTAAAAACAGAAGCATTTATGGAAATCGGAGGTGGAAAAGTCGTGGCTTTGTCATCGTAAAATGGATAAGCTACGTTTACATTGTACGTTTGATTCAATACAGTTTCGCATTCCTCATCTTTTTGTTGTTTCGGGACGCTTACAATTTCGTCCTCTCTTTTCGATGGCTTTTGGCAAAAGAATTTCCTTAATTTAAGCATCTTGGTCTTTTAACTTATTGTTAGGCACAAAATAATTTTATTTTCTCCTTAACATATGCACCAATTTTGAAGCGTATCTTTCTGTCTTTCTTTCCGATCGTTTTCTTAGAATTTAACTCTGTGCTTCGAAAAATAGTTCTTAAAACATTTCTTTAAAAGGAAATGTATCTGTACGTTCACCGACATTTCTATATTCATAAATATAATCAGTGGTAATTTGAATTTACGTGTTTAATTATTATTAAGGCCATCGAGGTTATTAAATTTCTTTTTGCATTATAAACGTAATAAATTTTCCTCGCAACATGTATCGATGTATTATTATTTTGTATTAATATATTTAATAGTAACGTGGAATAGTTTATCGGTTACATAGTAATAATCTATTAGATCGTCATTTGAATGTATTATTAATAATAACTAAAAGTAATGAATCGATACTTAAGTGTATATTTTATTAAGTTGATTTTACTTCTTTTTAATAAAATTAGGACTATTCTACTCCGTAAGAGTTATCCTTGAATTTTATCGCCTTGAATTTTCGATACATTCTTTTCGATTACATTTTTTTACTGGCTTAGGAAATGCTCGGTTTATCGTTTGCCTGTTTTGTACTTCCGATCGTTGCCGATGTGATCGATGATTTCTTCTTTCCTATGAAAGAAATAAAAGTAGAACTTTGCTTTCGACATTAATTAAATACTTGATAATTTCCTATGATTTTAAATTTTCAGTGGACCGTTTGTTCGTAGGTTATCTATTTTGACAGTAAACAAAAAATAATCGAATTATTAAACAAAGAAGAACTTAACTCATTAAGTTTTAACTGTTACCGCCTGTCTCATCGGTCTATCAATTTATTTTCCCTTAATAGAAAATTATAACAACAAATAATTTCCTTGAAATTACTCACAACATTTCTTAACGTATTTTTAGTAAATACAGTAGCAAATGCTATGTTCGCAGCACGTGCTAAATTTCTAAATATTGGGGTCGGTGAAAATTGGAACACGTTTTTGCAGCTTTGTTCTGATCTCGCTTCATCGACGTCGTTCTTCGATTTCTTCAAACGATAAGATAGAATCATGTTCTGCATTAACAACACAGAATTTAATAAGACGTCATACCGAATTGCAATTTGTACTTTTACGATGCTTCCTATGGCAAGAGCGGCAATCACGTTCACGCGGATTAATTATTTCTTCTTCTTCTTCTTCTTCTTCTCTCTTATTTCTTGGCTGCGATCGACTTTTCCCTTCTTCGTTGCAACGCCTATCATCGTAACATGACGATGGTAAAATACATTCTTCGTATCTGGTGAAACAATATCAATAAGACAACGCGAGCATTTTTTTTTTTTTTAAATAAAACCTTTACTTACTGCGATGAAATTTCCTGACTGATATTACCGCATATCGGAAAAGAATTGTTGCAATTCGTAGTTGCTAAGCTAATAAAGTGAAATACAATCTTTTAGTGTCACATTGTCGAATAAAATGTCGAACGTTAGAGTTAATAGATCTACTTTGGATTCTGTTCCTTTTGCCCGTAAATAACGAGACCGCAACACGCGAGATTCGTCGATTGCATATCGTGCCCATTAAGGACTTCATTCTCCAGATCAAGGCACAATCGATCGAAGGTGGAAACCGAAGGATTTGTCTGTGCGCGAGAAATAAGGTCGTGCTTATCGGATCCTGTAGATATATCTCTCTCGGCTGGAGTATGCCGATGACAATGAATCTGTCGTTTCCGATGGCATTGATGCACATGTCCATTTCTATCGATGCAATTGCCACCACCTGCTAGCCTGGAATCGCTACCTTCAAGCAAATGATTTGAGAATTGTATTAATTATAAAGATATAAGGATTTTATTTCGCGAAATTATTATTATCGTAATCTTAATTATGATCTTAATTATGAAAAATTATATAATCTTATTATAATAATTTAATAATTACTTCCTCTGTCATTACGATCATGTTTTACACGGACGTGCTCCTCTTCCTTCAGAACAGAAAGTTTCGATGAATTCCTATCGACGTTTGCGAAATCTTTTTGTCGAGAGCCATTACTAATTCGTAGAGAATTTTTTAAATCGTTACTATCACTTGGGATCTAAAAGAACGTACGGTTTTTATTAGGATACGACCGCATACACGATTTTGCGTGCCTATTTTTCCACTCATACGCGATCGTAAGTATTATTATTTACATTATTACAGTTTCAAAGATAATGAGCATTACGGAATAAGTACAGCCATGAGAACATCCACCGCGTCCTATGTTTCTCTTGCTTTCGTCTCCTCTTGTTCGATTATTACGAATGGAATGCGACTCCGAAGAAACTTTTTCGGTCTTATGCTTTTGGCACAAATTAGAGGCACTTGCAGTTTGCGCTTCTTTTACGATTTCCTCCAATAAAGCGCCATTTTGACACTCCGTACAATATTTCCGATTAAGATTTATATTTTTGTGGTATTTTTGTTTTCCTTTTAAATACATGGATCGACTGAAGTGATCCGACAGCATCTTGCCAAGGATTTCGCGTTCTTCGCCTGATTCGATATGATATCTATCAAAGTAAACATATTTTTAAAATATTTATTAAATTGATATGTAATATATAATATATATTATATTTATTTTATTATACAAAATATTTATATAACAGAATCAATATTTTATTAAATTAGCCTTAGTATCGCGAGCAGAACGATAAAGCGAACCTGAGTAGAATATCTTGAATTCTCTTCACGGCGCTTTGGACGCGCAAAGAAGATTGCGGTGATGCGAGATCATTCGTTGCTCCAAACGTATTAATTTCTGCGTCGTTTTCTATTCTATCGTTTATCGATCGCGCGTATTTTCTATCGACGTATCGAGGTGAATTCTCGGCATCCTTTTTAACGGAGCAAAGATTGGTGATCGAAGATACTATCTGCCTAGGGCTGAGTATTTCTTCGGCGCTGTACAAGTTGCTTCTTTCGGGGCCGGCGGATGAATTTACGTGTCTTTTCTTCGTGGAATGTTCCTTCGCGTCGAAGGGCATCGACAGATCGTCGTTGAAGCTTTTTCGTATGCCCGTCGATTGTATACTTCTCGAAGAAGTAGGACCTAACTCAAGATCATCGTAGCTTTTGAACATCGTCTCTGAATTGACGTAGAAACCCGGTGATCTTGATACAACGAAGGCATGCGGTTTTTTTCGCTTAAAAGTTTTCGCTACTTTCTTCAACAGAGAAGTTCGTTTCCTTTGCGAACAAAGATTCGAAGCTAATGCATTCTCTCATTATCAATTTAATCGAAGAAATTAACTATACAAATTAGATGTTTCTTGTTTCTTAGAAAAGTCCAAGAGAGTGATAAACAAGAATCGATGAATAAAATCATAAAAAGACACGTTATTTATTAAAATTATGCTATTTTAATAACACGAATACTTAAAATACTTTGGATAAGTCTTGCTATATATGCCAGATAAATGGTGCTATATTAGCGAACATTGCGATAATTACAATTCTAATTTTAAAGATCGTTCGAGTTAGCATTTAATTGAAAAAAAATGTCGTTGAATATTATGCATTGTTGCATTGCTCGTTACCGTTTTATATTGTCTATTCCGATGGAAGGCCGCGCCATGGCACCTTTCAAGTATTCCGCGACAGTCGTATCAGCGTTGCAATAATATCCGAGTGATTTTTCGGGTACGCGTTCGTCGATCTGCCGACTGACTTTTCTCTCTTCTTTTTTTAACGGTTCCGCGAGTACTTGGATCTTCATACTATACCCACGTCCAGAGTTCAGTGGTTGAGTTGGAACGGCGATTAAATGATTGGACGTGTTATTGTTCGAGTTCGTTTGGAAATTGGCTATTTGCTTTTCTTTTATCTTAGAAATATTCTGCGAAGCGCACGTATTCGACGTTGTCTCGGATTTGATTTTCAGATCCTGCGAAGAGTTCTTGTAGCAAGGAAGAGTTTCATTTACTATATTTGCTTCGCCAATAGTTTGACAGGGCACAGGACAAGGGGATACGTAATTGTTGTCGATTGGATACTCGTATGGATTTTGTTGGAAACGTGGCTGATAAGGTTGGCATAAGTTTGAAAAAGGCTGAGAGATTTGTTGAGATCTTTGAATCGCGTCTTGAGGCAGTGCATTTAGTTGAGACAAGACAAACCTATCGTGCATAATCGTATGTTTGTGTAATCGAAGTACGATGATCAACTACGAATATAACGAACGGTAAGAGAATATTTTTTTAACCTTTCCAAACGTCGACGTTGATCTTCTTCTGGAAAAAAAGGAAGAATCGAAGAATTGTCTTTCGTTCGACTTCCGTGGGAAACACCACTGTCGCAATACGATCTTTTATTTTGTGGTGCGGAATCGATATGCTGCTGCGGAAACGATCCACGATGATTTTGGGCTAAGTTTGCATAGTGTTGTAACGATAAAGGTTCCGTATAGTAGATATTGTAAATCGGTGCTGTATTAGCAGCCTTTAATTGTCTTTTTATTTTACGTCGTTCTATGATATTGGGCATCTTGTCACCTGTGAAATAAATGTTGCATACCATACGTCGATATCAATGTCGACAATTTTCTATAAAATAAGAAATAACATCGAGAATAGTTTGCACAGTTTAAAAGTGATATTCTTACCAATTCGTTTCGTTGTTATCTGTCGTGTCATCGGCGGAAGACGAAATGTCTGACAGATTTCTTTTACAGGAACAATCACGTATCATAGGAGACATTTCATGCAAAGATTCAGTATCCTTTTTTGCGTACAAAGTTTGATCCTGCGTCTTTTTAAATCTCTTTTTGTTTCTTGCCGTCTAAATATAGCAATGCAAAAGATTGGAAATTGAATTTAATAAAATACGAAGGACAACGACAAAAAATCGCGACTAAGTATTAAAATGTATGGTTATGCAAATATAACCAACAGTTATTTACAATAATTTTACTGTAATTTTATGATAAAATTAAAGGAAGCGTCTTGAAGCACAATGCATACTTACTTTACCATTACTTTAGTTTATTTAGTTATGCAATAATTTCTTGAAAATATAAAATATTTAATGTCAAAGAGTATCATGTGTCGCAGCACTAAAATTTTTCAATCCGATAAAGAAAAAAACAAACGAAGAACACTGACTTATCCGTACAATTTGCTTTACATTATAAAATAACATCTATAGTGTGACTACTTTGCGTTTCGACTTATTTTATCGATCAAAAAGTTGATATAGAAACGTTCTATTAATTTAATTCGTGATATTAATTTTTTCGAGATTAAAAAGATTTATTATCACTGCACAACTATTTAATTCTCACCCTAAATGCATTAGCGATTCTGTTGTTAAACTTCGTCACCATACTTGATTTCTTTTTATCTCTTCTTTCGGATGGAAATAATTGCTTGATTTCTTTAGTTTTATCCGCTTCTTGGGATAACGATATCAGAGGCTTAGCTATTTTACAATTTCTACTATTTTTCAAAGGTTGAGTTCTCCCACGAAGTTCGCATACCACGCTTTTAAATGCTTCAGTCTCTTGATAACGCAGATGTTGATTTAATCTTTCCTCTTTCAACGACTTCTACAAAAAGAATTATTATACAACGGCGTTATTTATATTACTTATTTTCAACCAATCTTGATTATCTCTTTACACTTTCTTCGTAGTGGCATTAACTGTCGATGCTTTTCATAAAATCGTACAACGCACATAACAAGTACTTACGCATTTTAAAGGGCTACATTTAATCTCAATTTCGCGGCGTCGTTGAAGTACCGGCGGTATTGTCAAAGTTCGCAAAGCATTCGAACACGTTCTCCTTCTAGCCTCTTTCTCGCGAATCAATTTCATCTTGTCGTGTTCCTTCAGCTCCTTGATTAACTCAGGCTTCTGATACATGGGCAAGTATTTCCTTATCATGGGAAGCCTAAATCTTCTTTCAGGCGTGGCACTTCGAAATTTCTTTTTTGCAACGGATTCATCCTTCCGCTTAAAACGATCAGGTAGCGGATCTTGATCTTTCCTAGCTTGATATCTGAAAAAAGCTTGACGTTTTAGAGATCCTATTATTATCATACGAAATAATAAACGGATTAGTATACATTTTAACCCTTTGCGCTCGACAACTTTTTCGGTCGGACGAGGCAGCAACTCGAGACGATTTTACGCATATGCGACGAGTGTTTTACAAGTCGCATAAAATGGGTTTATATAGAAATTAACTTAT
>JAITYT010000212.1:1052892-1063641 GCA_025433975.1 Liostenogaster flavolineata | reverse complement strand
TATATATATATATATATATATATATATATATATATATATATATATAAAAGATTTAAATGAATATATCGTATAAAAATCCAACATTTCATACGCACCAACCTAAAACAAGAAATTCTCATAGAAGATACTTTAACTCTTCGCATATTTTCTAATGTACGAAAAAAATGATCATCGATAATGCTCCTTAACTTAAATTTCATTTTACTTTCTACTTTATACGGCATACAAATATATGGAAACTCGTCCTCGGTAAATTGGTATAACTCGACAATTAGTATGGAAAATTAATTTGGACCGCGAAGGGTTGAAAATAATAGAACATCGCTACTACGACGTTTCGCATGCACCGACCTAATATTACAAACGTCTTTCAGGGTGCTAGAGTATGGGTGCCGCATCCTGGGAAGGTCTGGGAAAGTGCGGCTCTCTTGGAGGATTACAAGTCGAATCGTGAAACTTTGAAGGTCCACATCGACGATTCGAATCAGACGAAGACTTTGGAGATCAAGATAAACACAGATTTGCCGCCGTTGAGAAATCCTGATATCCTGCTGGGCGAAAATAATCTAACGTCATTGTCGTTTCTTCACGAACCGGCGGTACTTTACAATCTGCAAATTCGTTTTCAAAGACATTGCATCTACACGTACTGCGGCATCGTTTTGGTAGCTTTCAACCCTTACAATGAACTACCGATATATGGAAACGATACGATATGGGCCTACAGGGGTCAGGCGATGGGCGACCTTGAACCCCATATATTCGCCGTGGCCGAGGAAGCTTACACAAAATTGGAAAGGTACGATTGTTTTTTGATCTTCTACTCGAAGATTTTGCGATGATCTTGAGGAAAGAAATCAGACGTGTCGTTTGAACGCTTGGATTATTTATTGGTTCATTTTTCGATATTAACCCGAGGCAGCAATTCGAGACGATTTTACGCATACGCGACGAGTGTCTTACAGATCGCATGAAATGGCCTTATATAGAAATTAACTTACATATGTTTACATATTGATTACATATACTTCAATACGTTATCTACATTTACGCCTTTAAAAATAGAATTTTGTAACGTCGGCCTCTGTATTTTTGTTTCGCGTGATAATTTATGAAACGTTCAGCAAGCTGCATCCTTGATTTATCTGGACACCTATCGCAGTAGTAAACTGTTCCGCGTCTTCCACTTGGTTTTTTTTCGGTAGGAACAAACCTTGCAATCCCTCTTTGAGCTTGTGAGAATTATACGAAGCTTTCCATTTAGCCCGATTTAGCCTTCATCTCGCGATTGTCGAAAATCTCCTGTCAACTGGTCCGCTAAAATTGCTATAAATTATAAATATTTACGTGAACGTTACTATGAACGTAAACATCTATGAACAAATTATTTGTACCATACGATATCCTCCTTGATACCGGATATTTTTTGTAAGAACATTTTTTTATCATCGTTTCCAGTTAACACGTTCCGTGCCACGTGTACCACCGGTGGTACACTCAGAGAGTCATTTATTTAATACGCTGGAAATATATGTTTATGACAAATTTAATCGCGTACAAACATATTTCTACTAGAAGATCGAGGCATTATACAAAACTACTCTAACGAAATATCGTTTGATAATATATGAATCTTTAGTCGAAATATCAAATAGCCTGAACAGGTCAGGCAAAAAAGGATTTGGCACGGAACGCGTTAAAGGACACATCCTGTACGTATGATCTCTCAATTATAACGTACAATGTCCGATCCTTATCTACTTTGCGCTATTTTTAATTCTTAATTCGATAAACTGTTAAATTAGGGAGGGACACGATCAATCCATCATCGTGTCCGGGGAATCGGGTGCGGGTAAGACCGTGTCTGCGAAATATACAATGCGATATTTCGCCACGGTCGGTGGCTCTTCGACCGAGACTCAGGTCGAGAAAAAGGTGCTCGCCTCGTCGCCGATCATGGAAGCCATTGGTAACGCGAAGACGACCAGAAACGATAACTCATCTAGATTTGGTAAATTCATCGAGATACGGTTCAATAAAAATTATCATATCACCGGAGCCAGTATGAGAACTTACCTTCTTGAAAAATCAAGAGTCGTATTTCAGGTAATCGCCATCAAAGTTCGGAATAATTTTTAACTCAAGAAGAATGTATCGAATAGAAGCTCCGATCGTTTCAATTAATTTCTATTTGTTATTTCTATTATTATATTATTATTATATATTAATATATTGATATAATATATAATATATTATATTACGTACGTACATAATATATTATATATTATTATATATTAGGTATTAAAAGAAAAGCAAATATCTCGTTTTATTCTGTAATAAGATACAGCGTTTAGTTCAATATTCGTAGTTTATCGCTGTGTCACTTAATTAAAAATCGAGTAATAGTAATTACTTTAGTGATTAATTTAGTAATTAATTAAGTAATAGTAACGAAGTTAATCGTTGTTAAATTTGTTCGATTATGTCGTGCTAGGCTAACGAGGAAAGGAACTACCACATATTTTATCAAATGTGCTCCGCCGCGAGCCGTATTCCGCATTTGGATCTGCTTGATCAGAACGAGTTTCATTACCTGAATCAGGGTAACAATCCTAAAATCAGCGGCGTGGACGATTTGACGTGTTTCGACGAGACAATGACCGCGCTATCAATGCTTGGTTTTACATTTTGGCAACAAGATAGTATATTACGTATTTTAGCAGCCATATTGCATTTAGGAAATGTATATATAACTAGTTCAAAGAAACAGGGTAAGGATGACGAAATCGATACCGAAGCTAGTTTCATCTCGGTAAGTTATTTCCCACGAGAGTTCCTTAACCCTGAATTCATAAAAATTCGTCTCACAGACCGCGCAAAATACCCAAACACTTGTAACATTTAAAGCGAAAGAGCTAGAAAGATGAACTTCTAAGTACTTTCCTAGATCGTCCAATAATTATATATTGAAATTTATAATATATTTAATTTTTTAATTAATTTATAATACATATAATAATGTTATATATTATATGTTTATATGAATAATTAATAGTATTGCTCGGAAGAACTATCGTTAATTAATGAACGACTTTTCAGATTTAAAGTTTGTTTTATCGCTCCTTGTATTTTATAAAACAAAAATCATCGATATAATATGTCGGTCTACGTATGTTTATGAATCTAGGGTTAACCCATTACCTGGCGCAATTAAAAAAACAATTTAAATTAACCGTGATATTCGTACGAACCAACTTCGAATCCGGATTTTGAAAATGTGTCCCAAAAATGGGACATTGACGGATAATGGGTTAAGAATATTTATCCTTATATTATCCTATATATAAGAATATGTGTCATTTCCACTTTGTCTTTTTCAGGAGGCAGATAGGCACCTGTTAACGGTCGCGGCGTTATTGGATGTCGACGTGCACGCCATGCGAAAATGGCTGTGTCACAGAAAGATCGTCTCGCAGAAGGAAGTTTTTTTGAAACCGATGAACGTCGATCAGGCGACAGGTGCCAGGGATGCGCTGGCCAAGCGCATCTACGCGGAGCTATTTAATTGGATCGTGAACGGTATCAACGATTCCCTACAATCACAGAAAAAAGCGCAATGCTTCATAGGCGTACTTGACATCTACGGTTTTGAGACCTTCGAGATAAACTCGTTCGAGCAATTTTGTATAAACTATGCGAATGAGAAGTTGCAGCAGCAGTTCAATCAACATGTATTCAAACTCGAGCAAGAGGAGTACCTCAAGGAGGAAATCGAGTGGACGTTCATAGACTTTTACGACAATCAGCCGTGCATTGATCTCATTGAAACGAAATTGGGAATATTAGATCTGCTAGACGAGGAGTGTCGAGTAAGATAAGCTATGCTTTTAGATCGCATCGTTACGTCGTTGTTTGACACGTTTGCGACGGAATGTACCACCGGTGGTACATGGCATAGGATTTTGACCAGCCCGAGTTAATCGATTTGGCGAGGACGGTAAATTCAGGTTCGCGAACGTGTTAAATAGTTTATCCGTTCTACGATACCGCGTAACATATTGCGATGAAGTTTCTGAGAACTTCGAGACCATTGTTATTAAAATGTTTCGCGGATATTCTTCGACTTTCGAATTAATGGGATACGTTGTACATGATATTACAGATGCCGAAAGGTACGGATGGTTCTTGGGCGGAAAAATTGTACGCGAAATGCAACAAGTCGAAACACTTCGAGAAGCCACGGTTTGGTACGTCCGCCTTTTTAATTCACCATTTTGCCGACTTGGTGCAATACGAAACGATAGGTTTTTTGGAGAAGAACAGAGATACCGTCGTAGAGGAGCAAATCGATGTATTAAGAAGCAGCTGCGTAAGTGTAAAATCTTAAGGATACGATCAATACGTTCATACGAAGAGAATTACAACTGTTTCGTTCGTTTGGTTGTTACAGAACAAGCTATTGAAAAGATTGTTCAGTGATGAAGATCCGAAGTTGGCCGTGCCTAACGTGAGGCTCAAGATTCACGCTCAGAAACCGGCGAATATCGCCCCTAAACAGAATAAGAAGACGGTAATTAAAATCTCTTAACATTTATTTACTAAAGAAATCTTAAGTACTAATCAACAAAGTAATTTCTATCATTTTCTAACTTTCTGCCAGCGTAAAGGCAGTCGTTCGATTTTCTTTTTAAAAAACCTTTAGAATAGAATAAAAACAATTGTTAAAATCGAAGAAATTTTTATTACTTTCCGGTAGACCTAATATAATCGTGTCGTGTACTTCAGTGTTTACGAAGGCAATGACAGACACGTAACTTACGATCGTTCCAAAACAGGTAGTTGATAACGATTCGCTAACTATCATACGATTTATTAAAACCTTAACGAACTTATTTTAGGTAGGTTCGCAATTCCGAGATTCGCTTAATATGTTGATGTCGACGTTAAATTCAACGATACCGCACTATGTACGTTGCATTAAACCGAACGATACAAAGGAGTCTTTCGAGTACAATCCTGTAAGAGCGGTACAGCAGCTGCGTGCTTGCGGTGTCCTTGAAACGATTAGGATCTCTGCCGCTGGCTTTCCTACTCAGAGAACATATTCCGAGTTCTTCCAAAGATATAGGTCTCTGTGTAGATTCAAGGATATACGTCGTGACGATCTCAAGGAAACTAGTCGGCGGATATTGGCCAGGTTGGTCATCATCATTCTTCATCCATTTGATCACCATTTGAAAAGTCTTTTCGTTTCAAAATCATTTTCTAAGGATAAGTTGATCTTGATAAAGATCGATATAGATATCACGTCGGCTGATAAGTTCCCGGTCTGAAAATAATACCCGGTAATGCAAAATAGAGCCTACGCTTTGATATCTTTAGAGAACCAAACGTCAGACAGTCATGAAATTTTTACAGCTACCTTTCGAAGGTTAGTACTTTCTAAAAAAAATATTTATTTTGTACTTGTAGCGTCGTTTGTCTGTCAGACTGGAGATTTATCAGCCGATGTGTTATATACAATAAAGGAACGATATTAATCCATTAAAAATCACAATTTTGTCCTTAATCGCGAATCGTGAGCTAAATCGCGCATTGACATCGTTCTCGAAGAAATGAAAAGTTTATTGCGTTGATAAATTTATATAAATGAGAATAATTTAGCGTACTTCGATCAGATACATCAAGGACGAGGATAAATTCAAATTCGGAAAGACGAAGGTACTGTTTCGCGCTGGTCAAGTCGCTTACCTCGAGAAGCTTAGGGCGGAGAGACAAATGAGTGCCTGCGTAATGATGCAAAAGTCTATTCGAGGTTTGATCTGCCGGAGCAAGTATAAAAAGATTCGAAAAGCAGTGGAAGGTCTGCAGAGGTACGGCAGAGGATGCTTGGCAAGGCGAAAAGCGCAGGCTGTTAGGCGGGAAAGAGCTGCCGTGAAAATACAAGCGTGCGTCAAGGGTTGGCTCAAGAGATGCTGGTTCCTACGCGCAAAGCGTACGATCATCGGTATTCAAACTTACGGACGAGGTTACATGGCGAGGAAGAGATATCAACTGATGAAAGAGAACGCCGCAGCGACGACCATTCAAAGATTCGTAAGAGGATATCTGGTTAGAATGGCGTGTAAGAAGAAATTACACGACATTACCATAGTGCAGGCCTGCATCAGACGATACAGGGCCAAGAGATTCTTTAGAAGACTGAAGGCTGAAGCTAGAAGCGTGGAGCACGTCAAGTCCCTCAACAAGGGCCTTGAGAAGAAGATCATCACTTTACAGCAGAAGATAAACGAACTCGTGAGCTTTCTTTTAGCGAATTAGAACGACGCAATGTATTTTCTGAAAAATATCAGGATGTTGTACCGAAAGAATGTTAAATTTAAAATATCATTAACGTTTCAGGCGAAGGAAAATCAACATTTGAAAAATATTCAAAACGAAGTGGTCGATCTAAAGTGTAAGTTGGAAGGGTTAAAGACGGTTGAATCAGAAAACAAAAAATTGAATGGTATAATGTTGGAAAAGGAGAAGGAGTTAGAAAAGATGCAAGTTATTATCAAACGAGAGAGGGACGAGAAAATGGATTTACTGCAGGTACGGTACAGTCGTTTCGTTAGTTCATTAAGTCTGCCTAAATTTGTTTTTCAAATCCCATTTTTGACTACTGTAATATCATACTCAGAGATTATAATTTTGTGAAGTTTGACACTGTTATGCTTATCGGTTATTTTTATTGGTTATAGGATAAAGAAAAGAACACACTGCACAAGGAGCAAGAGAATAAAAAGTTGCACGAGGAAAACGAGAAATTACGGAAAGAACTTGCTATCGCGAGCGAGAAAATGAAGAGTAATCAACGTGGTGCAGAGGAGAATTTGAAAAATCGCTTGGAACAAGAGAAAGACTTGCTTCTTTTGGAGCAAGATCAAGATCGCGACGCTTATCAGAGATTACTGAAACAATATCACGAGCTGGAACAGCACACCGAGACGTTACAACAAAAACTTGCACTTAACGTTCCTGGACATTCGCGTTCTCTGAGCAATGCTTCCAGCAGTAGCGGCCAAATCGTTCAAACCGAGCTTCCGCAAGACGATCAGAATATTGTAATTACTTGCCATTTCTCTCATATCTTATTTTCTAAATTTCAAATTTACGATACTCTCATATAATCCCACGAGTTATTCATTTAATCGAACAATGTTATGATATAATATTTAATATTCACCAACAGTAATTCTTTTTTGCACTGCGATCAAGTGCAATGAGTTTGATAGGCTATCGACGATAAGTAACTATTGATAAACAGATATAGAGATAACACAATTATTTTTCGTCGTTTCGTTCATACGCGTATATGCATTTTCTAAATGCACATCTATTATACTCTAGAATACTAAGGCCTGATTACCTTATGTTCTTTTAATATGTCCGAAAATGGTCATGAAACATATCACACAGGTCAGTGCACTATGACTTTCTTGTCGTAGTATTTATAATATCTATAATAATCTATAATAATTGCTTCATCTATATTAAATTAAACATTTTAACGTATCTACATAGATGAAAAATACGGAATATTACGGGAAGCTGACTTAAATGTTATATTTGACACAAAAGAATTGTTCGATAATTTTATAATTATTTTTTTTATTACTTCGCGGAATGTTATAAAACGCGGCATTGTATTACTAAAATACCTGTGCTAACTTTCTGTTTTGTCTGTAAAGGATTTTGGTTACGGATCCGTAAGATCGACTGCTTCGTCCTCGACACCGTATTCACGAGTAGAGACGATCGATTGGAGTCAGCAGCGATCTGACAGTCCACCGGATGGAGAGGTTCAGCCTAATAAATTGCCTCCCGAATCGAATGGACCGGCCTATGCGCCGGTGGACATTGGTCTTGTTCTTAAACTCCAGCAGAAATTAAAGGACCTTGAAAAAGAAAACGGACGTTTGATTAAAATGGTCGAAGATTTGGAACGTGACAGTCCAGAAGAAGCTTTAAGAACGCAAGATTCGTTTAGAGTAAGGAGAATACAATTTCATTCTATACGAATGCTATTTACTTCAATCAAATTTTGTCAGATATTTTAAAGTTTAGTATTGCGTTTTGTAAAATGATCATTACTTTAAAAATTTACTTATTAGCGGCATTTATGACGTTTACGATGTTTCATAGCTACAGGAATTAGAGATGGAAAACGCGCAACTTAAAAAGGATCTAGGATCCTTAAGGAAAACTGTTACCGAAGCTGATCCGAAGGTCGCACAGCAAAATCTTATGGGTAAATTAAAAATTGCTGACATTGCGAAATATTCATTTGAGTTGTTTTTTCTTTTGACATTATTTCTTCACGCGTAAATTCTTTTTATTTTATTATTAATCTATTCCTTTCATCTTATTTTCTATTTGCCAGTGCGTATAATGTACATTTTAATTTGTATGTACCTTTTATTGTACTTATAGACCTAAACAAATACAATAAGATAAGTTGAATGCATTAAACATATATATATTTCTTTCTTTTTCTTTTTTTTTTATAAAATTTTGTTCGAACACCCTTTCATGTGACGTCTCTTCTATTTCTGCAGAATTTTTGTTTTAATCGTCTTAATAATAATCAGAATCATTAAGTATCCTATTAACATCCTTCCGCCGTAAAACTTCTTTCGCTTTTACGATGCAAATCGATACTACGTGAGTGGATTTTTTTTTTACAAGTTTTTGCATCGTGCAATCTTCTCCCGTGTATCTATGCTAAGTAACGAATTTAAAATCTTATTATAGCATATATATATATACATATATTGGAAATATTTGTGTGTTCGCGGCATGCGATGAGTAGCTAGACGTTTATGTTTTAGAACAATTCGGTGCTCTTCAAGAAGAACTCGAAAGAAGGAGAGAGGAATGCATTCAATTGCATAGCGTATTAGCGGATCATACACAAAGAATGAAAAATCTTGGCTCGAATTACGGGCGAGACGTGGATATTATAAACGAAGACGGAGAGCTGGTACTTGCTTTCGAGGCTCAGAAGAAGATCAATAGGTAAATCTTCGGTTATAAAGGACTCATAAACGTTTCTATCGATCCTTCAACGATTGGTATCTAACAGTATTTTGTCGTTTTGTGCATGCACTTCAATTTTCAGTAGACTTAAAACAAAGCAAAAGGCCTCAAAAGAGTGAGTTGAGTAGATAGTAGGCGCAAAATATAAACGTGCGATTTTCTCAGACTCAATTGAAATGCTCAATCGCATCGATATGCTCAAAGCACGCTGATTCCTTAAATATCAATAATTTTGAAAAGTATTCAACCAACGACTGAAAGTATAAATAGTTTGATTTTTGCACTTATTTATACATATATATTCTAGATTTTAGAAATTATTAATAAATTACTATCGAATCATGCAACAGCTTAACACCTTTTTCGTGCTTACAATATTTAATTGACTTTTGCATATTTATGCATAACATATATATTTAGACAATGCAAATATTTTTTTTACGCGTTAGTACAGATTTTGCATATACTATTTTTTTTATTTTGAGATTAATTATATTCTCAATTTGTTTGATTTCTGAAGGATAGATAATTTCTGAGATATCGCTGCGAGACATTTTAGTCACTGGAATTCTGCCTTCGACGTGCCAATTAAATTACAGTATTCTGTCGATTGAGCAGTTCAACTTTCTTATTATATCACAAAATACTTAATAATTTCATACGCTGTTACGTTTAAAGGCAATTGGAAGACGAACTACAGGCGAAAGAGAAAGGATGGCGCGCTCAGAGAGACGAATGGCGCTCAGAGATAGACAGGCTACAAGACGAAATTGAAAGGCAACAAAAATTACTTTCTGTCAACTTGAGCAAATCGCCGCAAACCCAAACCGAAGCTTACATGCAACATGAAATTACCAGACTGACATCTGAAAATTTGGTATTCAATTATTTCTTTAATTCTATCACAAATACATATTACATTATCCTCACGATATAAGTATCACCATATCGGTAATTTGGTCTCAAGGATCTGCAAGAGAAATACGACAAGATCGCGGAGGAGTGCAGAAAATACAAGAAACAGTGCAGAATTCTCGCCAAGCGTCTCAAAGATGCTGGTTGTAAGTATATATTTCATAAAGATTAATGTATTCTTAAGCATTGAATTAATATTGATAAAACGATGAAACTACGCGAACGAAAGAATCTTGGAATTAAGATAATTTCATTCTAATGCTATCGAAGCTGAAGGAGATGATATTAAGGAACATAAGGATCATCTTTATATGCAAAAAAGTACCGGTGAGTGCGTGGTCTTGATGAGTTCATTCATTCATCGCATTTTTTATTGCAATTCACACAGGCCATAACTCACCTTCGATCTTATTGATTAAAATCGTGATCTGTGTTAACGATATACAGCATAGATCTTCCACAATGAAAATTTGTAAATCAATAAGTAAATCATTGAACAATAGCATGATCTTTGGTAGCAATATACGTATACGTACATCATGTGTTTGTTGTAGTACCGGATACTGCGGAGTCTACTAATGATTCGGTTGGCGTATCTACGACTACTCATTCTTCCACGGACACTGGAAGTATCATGCCAGCCGTTCGCAAAAAAGAAAGAGACTATCAGGGAATGTTCGAATTCAGACAAGAAGATATCAACGTGATCATACGTCATCTCGTTATCGGTAAGTCGAATTGTCTCACGCAAAA
>JAITYT010000212.1:999115-1010873 GCA_025433975.1 Liostenogaster flavolineata | reverse complement strand
GGGGGAGAGAGAGAGAGAGAGAGAGAGAGAGAGAGAGAGAGAGAGAGAGAAAGTAGACACGCACGAAACGAATCGTCGAAGTCTTTTTTACTCTATCGAAGAATCGAAGAATTTGTTTTACTTTAAATACGAACTCAGAATTTTTCTAAATTCTTTTTATCAACGTAGGATGAAAATTACAAAATGGCGGAGGCGTGAGAGGCCGAGGCTCGCTTTGGCTCGTGAGAAAAAGAAAGGAGGAGACGAAGAAGCGTGCCAGCTGACAGATTCGAGGCGCGTAGGACCACGAACGTGCCGTTGACCCAATTTACCAATTCCTCGTGGTATCGTCGAGTCTTTCGTCGTGTACAACTTCGACTTCGTCATCGTTACTCGCGCGGGGGCATCGTGTCACTGCCCGTCTCCCGCCCCTTCCCCTTTTCTATCCTCATCACCATTGGCATTCCTTTCCTTTCCCTTCTCTCCTTTCCTTTTATCCAGGCAAGCTCCTTCGTGCATATTAAAGCTATGATTACGAATATCCGGATACCAGGATAATCACACGACCGAGAAGATCCAATGTTGATTTCTACCTTGGCCGGTGTTGAATCGTTCGTCTTCTCGGCGTCGTCTCGTCTTCGCTGTCGTAACGTCTTACGATTAGACTCGAATCCTCGAATTTTTCCTTGCGGCGAACGCGTTCCTTCTTATTTCCATGCTACGACGTTCGTACGAGATCTTACGAAGGAGCTCCCATCTGAGTCGAAGAAACTCTAATCTAAGTCGGATCTATAATCTAAATCGAAGAAGCTCTAATCTAAGTCGGAGCTCTAGTCCAAGTCGAAGGATTTCTAATCTAAGTCGGAGCTCTAGTCCGAGTCGAAGGACCTCTAATCTAAGTAGAAGAAGTTCTCATCAAAATCGGAGCTCTAGTTTAAGTCGAAGGAGCTCTAATCTAACTCGGAAGGGTTCGACCCTACGCAAACATGCTCACGTGTTCTTCGTTATTTCCAAGGGTATTACGAAATGTCGCCTTTCGACGCGATATCCAACGATTTCATCCTTCGCGCTCGTTTCGACTAGGTGTTCTATCAATTATTTAAAAATTTAATTTGGAATCCTCGAAATTATCCTTTGTTAGTACGCGACTTAAAATCTAATTTAAAATCCTTGAAATTATCCCTCGTTGGTACGCGATTTAAAATTTAATTTAAAATCCACGCCTTTCTTTCAATTACAACGTTAACCTTTCCATTCGTACAGAGAATGGCGTCTCTTCGCTTCGTTTAATTACGAGAACCGTATCTGTAATTTCTAACAGTTCGAGATCCCTTTGGAATCGGTAATCTTCGCGCGTGTCGGATGTACGCAATTCGATTCACGATCGCCATGGTAAACGAATTCCGTCTCGCGCAGTCCGACGTACGATCGCCAAAGGTTACGATATTTTCGACAAGAGAAGAAAAAGAAGAAGAAGAAAAAAAACGCCTTTTCCGACTCGCAACAGACGTTAGCGAGACTACCGACGAATACGCGTCTGAAGTAGATTGATGCGTTCCGAGCGCGACGTAAATACGCGCGCACGATTTTAATAGGGGCTTTGGAGCATCTGTTGAGCGTGTCTGTACTCCGGCTAATCGCTCGTTATGCACGCTTCGTAAATCTCGCATGTGTAAACTCACCGTGTAAGCTTCGGGCGACGATTCAGCGTATTTATTTGGATTTGCCTCGTTTACGTGCTCTCGCTTCCATGCTAATTGATCGCGAATTTTCTCCCGATGTCGAACGACGAACGACGAACGATCTGTCGAGAAGAAATGGCGCGTATGCCCTTTCAACCCTTTCGCCAGGGTAGTTCGGGATGAAAAGGGATTTTTCTGTAAGACGATTTACTCGTAATTTCTACGTAAGGGATATTAATTTATTTCATGGGTATAAAGAGTCCGATTAACGATTTAAGATAGTGAAAGAATAACGTATAATATACAGTGTTATATAATATATTGGGTTGTCCGGAAAGTTTGTACCGATTTTGAAGAAAATTTTTTTCTTTTTTTCGAAGATTTATTTTTTTTTAAAGGAAACAAATTAATTATATAATATATGATTATTTATTACATATATATATAATAAAATATATAATAAAAAGATAATATAAATAATAAATTAATTTTAAAAAAACCGGATACAATAATAAAATGAAACGTATGTTTCTTTTATTTTAGAACTGTCTATATATAGACAGGGAGACGAACGATCGCGTGTAAAGAAAATCCAACATCTCATACGCGCTAAGATAAGCTAATATCTTTAACGGCGCTGCGAACGTACCGGAAGGACGAACAAAGAGGGAAAGAGAGCTCCACGCGGATGTACACGCAGAAATTCTATCAGTTTCGAGATACGAAACAAAGTCGAACAAAGTATAGAAGTATAGCTGCTTGCAAGCTATAATTTTGATTATCTCTGGTATAGGAGAGATACGTTATTAGAAGCAATACTTCCGAGAGCAACGAATTTACTGTAATACGTGCTCTTGATTCACTGAAATGAGCCACGCAAGCGTGCAGCTGATGAAGTAAGTCGCGTAACTATGAATTGTACTTTTAAGATAGTCCAGAGAAGGAATGTGAAAGCGAAGAAGCGTAATTTTGGTGAAACCGTGGGTAAGTATGATAATAATTGTGATCCAGACGCGGTAAGTACACGAGCATTTTATCGTACAGCTGCGTTTGCTAATTACGTACGTAGTTGCACGCCGAGCGCGATTATAGTAGATTTAAAAGATTATTACAACTCGGAATACGAGAAAGGCAAATAGCAACGTTATTCACAAAGTAGGGCTTTCTTCGTGTTAGCGCTGTTAATATTTTCCTTGGGAGTTACCTAGTTTCTCTCTGACGATTAATACACTCTAGTTTATTATCAATATCCTTCTTTTCATTGCCCTTTTTCAATTTTACCGATTCCATTTTTTTTAACCTTCGATGATCGACTGTCAAATTATTACGTTACAATAATACTTATATTATATGTTATATTGTTCTAATAACGATTCTTTTAGGTCGTCGTAGATGAAATTTGTAGTTGATAATAATTTTTCTGTACTAATTTCCTACAAATTTCATTTTTGACTATCTCATATAATTCTTCGAATTATCGGAATTGATAGATTACTCTCATATCGTTAAATTGTCAGGTTTAGTTAGGAGAGGATCTGTTCTCAGACATTGTAAAAAAGACATCCAATTAATCTCCATAAGTTAGAAGAAAAGTTGTTAAGATGTATAACGAAGTCAGTCTTTTTGAAGTTTTATCAATATTATTGTAAAGTATTATATAATATATATAAATATATTATATTATTTCATTTTATAATATATGTGAATCGTTACATTTAAAAATATAAAAATCAAAGTTACGCGAGTTCATAATCGAGATAAACTATCGAATGCTACCGAAACGAGGATAAAAGCAAGGAGACGTCGCTCACGCAGCGCATTACGAGCTGATTCCGAGATATCCAGGCGGACACGCGTCGGAAAACTTCGTGATCTCGATGCAACCGACCGACACTGGCGCGGTTGCTATCGCTACCGAACGGCTCAGCTTGGCAGACAGCCTAACGTCGACATCGACGGAAATTATTCGAAATTAATTATTCGTTTCGTGCCGCTCTAATTTTTCATGCGAACCGTTAAAAGAAGTACGTGTGCGAAGTCTCGCACTCGGTTAACCTAAAATCATAAGTTATGAGCTTGAGTCTCCTTGCGAAGGCAAATTAGGAGCAACGTCTGAACGCGTCACTTGGAACCATTGGAAGGAAGGAAAAAAGGCGGTAACAGAAGGGATGAGTATCGACGATAGCGCGTTGAAATTCTTTGTCCTTTGGGTACAAGGTACAAATTCCTTGCATTTAGCTCTTCGATATCAATCGTTGCGACGTGCCACTCCAACTATTCAAATAGCAAACGATTTAATGGTCTCTAGAGCTAGGGCCCCTAGACATTCGGTGCCCAATTCACTGCTTGGATTTAAGGTAGACTCGGATTTTGCTGTCAAACAATATTTGCCAATAAGTGATTGTCAACCACCTCAACAGCAAACGATTTAATGGGCTTTAGAGCTAGGGTCCCTAGACATTGTGCCCAATTCATTCCTTGGATTTAAGTTAGACTCGGCTCCTGTTATCAAACGATATTTGCCAATGAGTGATTGGACATTGTATTGAGCCTTGTAATTTTGTAGAGGTACGCAATTATTACGTACCATTACGTAATTACGTATAGATATGTACTAGGACGTCAGAATTTTCCATCGATACAGAAAGATCCATCGATACAAACGGCGCGATATGCACACGTTAGTCGCTGCGACCGATCGTTTACCGACTACCGACAAAAACTTAGAGCAATGGAATCGAATTGCACAATAAGAAGACAATTGACTGAACAATGTTGAAGCAAATGCGGATATGCAGTTACTATAATACGTTACGTATAAAATGTTAAGCAATTCCATTCATTGAGAAAGTTGAATCAATTAGTAAAACGGTTAAAGCGTTACAGTAAGATTTTACTTACGTTTTCGTAGACGGCCTATATTTACGCCTTTCGTGGATATGGACTGATTTACGAGGGCGTAAACATACGCCTTTAGCAACGAAAGGGTTAAAAGCGAAAATATCCAAGTTGCGTTAAACGTTAGATCTTTTAGGAGCTTTTAGGAAGCATCAGAACGTTGAAATTCCACCGTTTCGACTTCGTTTTTCCAAGTGAAACGCACCGTGAAAATCGATACGGATCGAAGTGAACTTTCGATCTCGACGGAAGAAAATCGACGCATCGACTCGACCGCCACGCCGATGAACTCGTTTTGCGTTTCCTCGTAACAGTCGCTCGTAATCGTCGCGAATTAAAGGAACAATCGCCACTGTTCTAAGGAAAATCTAAGGAAAGATACGCGTTTAACAATATTTTATTAAGCTCATATTTATCCAGATACGCTGAATTAATGAAATTTAATTAGTTGAAGAAATATACAAACATTGCGCGTTGTCTTCATACTTGTAATAACGAATTGATAAACTCGACTGCATGTTACGGATAAAAAATGCCAGACGGCATTTATCTTGTTGTTTTATAGGTTGTTACAACAGTTTCGGCGAAAAATAAGTGCAAGGTATCGTTGAAATTGCAATAATTGAAACACGATTGGTAGGATCTTTTTTTCCTACTTTACGAAGTCATCGGCGTGTCCTACACTCGTCTCTGTGTTTCCGAGATTTTTTTCTACATCGTTTGCGTCGATACAATTTCAAAAGTCAACATAATCTTTCGAAGAGTCGCCAACATTTTTTATCTTGCTCGATCACGTTTCGAAGCTGCCGACGTCATGTAAGAATCTATTCGTAGGCAAATATTGTTTTTTCCGCAGTTGCTTTTTCATTATCGGTTTCCCAGGAAGAGAAGGCTCCTTCCAATTCTTTCTCTCGCTATTTCTTCCATTTTCGTTTCTACCTCGTCCCTTCTGTTATTTTTATTAACTGTTAATATTGGTTTGAAATGCGCGGAGTCGCGGTAGCACGCTTTGTTATTGCTTTCATTACTGCGAGAATAATTCGTGAATATTACGGAAGGTAGCTGGTTGATATATTCGATAATTCTTTATCGAATATTCTTTAAAATAAAATCGTGTCCGTCGCTACGATATTTCTATCGTAATAGAATCATATATATATTGTTTATATTTTATATTTATATTAATATAATTAAATGTTTAATTATAATAATAATTATTTACTTAAATTTATATGTATATGTATTAATACATATAAATATAAATTTAATCGAATAATCATTATTATAAACAAATATTTAATATATTAATTATAGAAGTCATTGAAAACAATCTTAATTCATTTCAGAAGTAATGTAATATAAATATATCGTGTATAAAGGTAAGCTTCGAGTCAGAGCTGCTCGACGAGCGCAGTTGGAGTAGAACGCTGCGCATCGGTGATGATCGAGAGGCACCACTCGGAGAGCCATAAGGGTTAAATTCGCTCGAATGGCTCGCGAAGACGGCGCTTGGCGTGCCTGCGCGCGTCACTTGGAAGCGGAAGAGGAAAAAGAAGAAGTCGTCGCGGTCGTCGTGTGCAAGATCCACTCGAAAATTCTTCCGCGTTCATTGGCCGTCCGTCAATAAAGGACGCTGGATCGCAGGTGCGCGCGGTCGAAGCGGCCGCGGCATGCGCCGAGATCGCTCGGGAGAAAGCTCGCTCTGTTCCGCTCGATTATTGGATCTGGGTGACCCGATTGGCTTGGCCCCGCGGCCAACTTCCTGCCTCCTTTTGCCTCTTCCTCGCGCCTACAGCGTCTCCGCTCCTCCACCATTTACCGTTTCTCTCTTGTATCGGTACCGATCGCGATACGATCGACTTCTTCTTCTTCTTTTTCTTCTTCTTCCTTTAACTTTTTTCACGATTTTATTTTTTATCGATCGATCGATAGCTATTCTTCGATATCGTCCGCTGCGAAATCGTCAGGTTGAACGTGTCTTGCTGGTCTCCCTTGTTTTTTCGCGAAGATTAGTGCCGGTATTACAAAATATTAGGTCTAGCGGAAAGTTCCGTCGTTTTTCAATCAAAGGGGACTAATTTGTTTTAGATAGATCAATTAGTATCTACCGAGCGTTATAATTTTCATCGATATTAACCACCTCTTCCTTGAACCACCAATCACATGAGTAGAAGTGCAATGTTGAATGAAAAAAAGCCAATGTTCGACTCGAGATGACATTAGGTATACCTAATATTATGATTGTTATTTTCATATTATAATAGTTATAATTACTGATGTTACCGAGAAATCGTTTGGAAATCGATGCCTTTTGAGGTTAGAGACGAGGTACTTCGCGGAAAACGCGTGGGAAAAGGTACGGCGCTAAAGACGGAAATAAATCGCGAAAACGACACCGAAGGAGACGATTTTGTTGTTGACTCGACGTCGAAGAAAAAGTCGACGATTTTCTTTGCTTAATACCAATTAAGAAGTCGTGCGCGCGCGATGATGGCCATCGTTCGATCATGTAAACGTATCGAAAAAGCATTTTAATAAAGCAAACGATGATATCGATGAAGCATTCGATTTAGTTAACGTTATAACGATGACGTAAAGTAGTTAGCGTTCCACGAGGCATTCGACTATTTTTATACCTTCGATAAAACACTGCAGCGCGAACACGCATAGGCGTACAATATCTCTCGAAGCCGGTTCAGAAATTTAAATACCGGGGCCCTATTCGCGGTATTTATTACTCCATGACACTCTACTACGCACTCCGCTTTACACTTTCCATTTACGACCATAATTTTCTCGCAAAATTTTCCTCGACTTCGCATTTTTCACTTCTTACGGAAGATTTTTTCTAGATAACCGCAGAGTTCCAGCAACATCGGTGCCGCGATTCGATAAAAATCTGGCCAAATCGGAGGAGTTATAGAAATCATCCAAGCATAATAAATCGCCTTCGTCGAATAAAGGTTGAACCAGTTTTACGACAATCTAAGACGTTTCGTTAGATTTATCCGCCTTATAGAACTATTACGAAGACTCGTATTCCAAGAGGCCAAGGCCAACCACAGATATTCGAAAAGTTCGATGGGGCAGCGGGAAAAAATCGAAACCAACAGAGTGGAGCGAGAATAATTAGGTTGTCAGGAATAAAACTTGTAGTATTTGTGCGTAATTGTGTGTGTGTGTGTTGTATTTTCTACAAATCTCATCCTTGGCGACCCGATAGAAAGAATTCGCTTAATTATAATAAATAGTATATATATATTGTATATATTAATAATAATATACAATAACAAATATATAATAAATAATAAAATTAATAATAAATAGAAAGAAATCCAAGCTACGGACTGACAACCTTAGGAACGTCCAGCTAGTGAGAAATTTCTTGAAATCGAGAAAAAGTTCGAATCGTCTTAAAAATCTTCGATCGAACCCAAACCGATCGCGTACGCTCCCCTTTCTTAGTTTTCACTTTTCACCCACGATCTTTGCCGTTTCATGGACTTCCTGCAGCCACGCGTCCTTCCATTTCCGCTTGTCTTCCAGCCGCAACCTTCCAACTGGCGCGTCGAACCATCGGGAGTTTTTCATTCGTGAAAGTTCGCGATTGAACGCGTCGCGACTCGCCTTGAGCACGACCTCGTTTCCATCACGAAAGGTCAGGTTCACGCGGCGGCTCGACTTCGCTTCGATTTGCAAATTCGATTCGATCCACGGCCACTAATAATAATTAACACGTTTTTTTCGATTTTTATAATAATTAATACCATATTGATACAAGTTTTCTTTGCTTTGGTCTGGAATTTGTATGGTTTGATCTGTTGGATAATAGAAAACATGCGAGCGGACTTAATTGCGATCAACTGATCGATATCAGGGTCCATTTTACCGTCCTATCGATTCTGAACAAATTCTATTCGTTTTATTAACAATTAATTCGATATTGATACAAGTTTTCTTTGGATTGGTCTGGAATTTGTATGGTTTGATCTGTTGGACAATAGAAAACATGCGAGCGGATTTAGTTGCGATCAAAAATCTTTCTGCAAAAAAATAAATCATCAAAGAAAAAGAGAAAAAAAATGTCTTCAAAATCGGCAAGAACTTTCCGGACAACCCAATACAAGTTTTCTTTGGTTTAGTCTGGAATTTGTTTCGTTTGGTCTGTGTTGGATAATAGAATACGTATTGGCGGACTTTGTGCATCGATCAGTGTCACTTTTAACGAGTTCCTATCGATGCTGAACACATTCTATCCGATTTATATAACAATTAAACCCGTCGACCTGTCGCACGCTCGATGTCGATGCAATTATCGTTAGGTAATGCACTCGTTGCCCTCGGTGTCCACCTCCATCACCTTCTTCTCTTCTCGGGGAAAAAAGTAGTCCGGAAGGATGCTTTCGACGCGATCGAAGGCGTCTTCCCTCCCCCGGCCCCCTGCGAGATCGACTTCGCCGCGTGACGCGCCTTCTTGCTGCTTTCACTGCGATCGTTCGTGCAACGTCGATCGGCATTCGGCGATCTCGTCTCGTCGGTTCGACTCGAACGCGTTCGAACGATCGCTCGTGAGTCCGCCAGGAATTTTGAACGCGAGTCACGCGACTGCTAGACCGAGTCGACTCCATTTTCGTCCTCGAAGAAAAGCGTAACCCGATAACGAGTGCCGATTTATCTGCATGGTCACTCTTTCATTTTTCATTAGTATCGAAAATTCCTATTCTATTAGTTTGTTCGGAAAGTAATTTCGTTTCTTTGTTAATGAAAAAACGTTGTTTTTTTAATTACCGTTGGGAAATTCATTTATTATTAATTATAAAAATTGCTTGCTATTATAATCTTAAGACTTGGAGAGATAATAATTGCGAGTAAATTAAAAGCATGCATTTCTTATTTATTTGAAGTAACTCTAAGCTGTTATAATTTACTTAACATAATTTGTACGTTCTTTCGATAATAATAGGTGGTAATTAAAAGAAAGAAAAGAAAGAAATGGAAAATTGATAGCGAGGAAAACATTCGTTTTGACTATTTTAACGTAATGATAAAAAAGATAATAAAATGGCGATGAACGAATAATACAAAGGGCGTATATATACGCTTATAGCAGTCGAAGGGTTGACAAGGTCGTTCTTTGCATATTCTATGGAATAAAGGCGTCGCATAATGCTCGAACGTCGACGTGTTAAGGATAATGACGATGAAAATCGATGAATAACTTCGGGGCATTCGGCGAGCAACGTAAGCTCCTACGCGAGAGAAGTTCGATCAACAAAGAGTAATCCCAAAATGGCGTGCAGAGAGAAAGAGAGAAGCCAAATCCGGCGAACGTACTAAATTGGAAAGAGTGACGCCAAGACGTCGTCGCTTCGATAACCGTTAGCGAGGTACTACTAGCTACGTGCCGTGGCGTATCTCGCATCAGTTGGGCATGTACGAGAGTGGTCGTCCACGAGTGCGTATTCAAGCGCGACCGAGAACATCTCGGGGTCAATGAGGGACACCTCCGTCTCGCGCCTTGGCTTCTCCAATTTTCTCTTTCGTCGGTTTCTTATTTCACCCACTTTTCGCTGCACCGACGACACGGAGGACGTTGTCATACGTCCGTTGTTATACGTACGTTATGTTATTTTGGTTGTACGTTTGGTAGCTACGCCATTATACGTAGGTTATCGTTATTCTTCTTGTACGTTTGGTAGCTACGTTATCACACGTACGTTAATGTTATTTTTGTTGTACGTTTGGTAGCTACAAGGCTGCAGTTTGGAAGTCGTAACACGATTTCATCACGCTTATGGACAGTGCTATCCGTTCACCTTCGTACAATTTTCGACGTTCCTTCGTCGTTTCAGCATCGTTAACGAAATTGAGAATGCTAACTAAATCGTAAAGACGTTATCGTTGATCCGTAGTCGTGTAACGACGCTAAACGTTTCGAACCGCATCGAAGTTTCGTTATTAATAATTACCAGATCAATATATAATTAAACTACGAACAACCATGCGACCAAGCAATTACAGTGCGATACGAAACGAAGAAGATCGCAGATAGAGTCAATTTATTAGCATTCATTCGATGACCACACACCGTGGGGGATGGCGCGCCTCGACCATACGTCGAGTACGTGTCTCCTAGGGGTCCTAGGGCGATGAAATCGCCAACACATTCGTACACAAACGCATACGGATATCGTTCGAAGTATTCGTTGAAACAAACACAATTGTCGTTCTTTCTCGTTATTGGACGTAACCGTTACGCACCGTCTGGTTCAATCGCTCTCCTCGTGAGCGATGCAACGATGAAAATTGCAGCTGAATTGAACGCGAATCGGTCGATACCAAGCATCATCGCGCTTACGACCGTTCGATCTTGTTAAAAGATACGGTTCGAAGCTTCGTTTGTCTCCCCTCGCGTATGCACGTTAAATTGCTGCCGATTTTCTCGACTTCCTACCGCAATTTTCTCAGATATTTTTCACGTATTCGACGCGTCGATGAAAATCGCGGTTTAATTCAGTGCGATTGGACATTTCCTCGTCTCCTCCATGAAAATTGCGATCGATGCGGTTTGTCAGTTTTCTCGGATCAGTGATCTGCTGCGCGACATCGCGCGCATGTGGCAACGCTCCTATCCGCGTGTGCACGCACGTTGCATACCGGTTGCTCGTCGAGGTCAATGGCGAGTAATCTTTCTATCGAAGGATCACGCGAGCTTCTTCGGATCTTCCAAGGTACCTACGTGAACCTACTCGAACCTACGCGTACCGAGCGAGCGTCGTATTCATGGCGTAATCGTAGCTCCAAAGCAACCGATTAATATTACCGATAAAAATTGCAATTAGCGCGAGCCGCCTTTCGTTGAAGTTGAATTCGAAGTTGAAGTTGAATTTTCAACGATCGAATGTTTTACCTCTTAAGACGCAGTCGCGCAAGGATAACTATTTAGTCGGGCAAGACTTCATAATATACGATCACTTTTAAATCGTTATAAGTTTTGACTCGAACTACCGATTTTAGTAACTTTTCTTTCAAAATATGCTCTGAAACATAAACTTTCAAACGCCGCCTGATACGATATGATGTGATGGATATTTCCAGAGATATGCGACTCTAAAGCCATCCGTGCGTGCAAACGCGTATTACTTTTTCCCCAACCTAATACAGGGTGACCAATGGGAATGTGTTAAAAGTAAATAGTC
>JAITYT010000212.1:987395-998430 GCA_025433975.1 Liostenogaster flavolineata | reverse complement strand
TATATATATATATATTTATATATTATATATTACGTATATTTGTAGAAGTTTCGAACTTTCGTTCAGGACTTTCTACGTACAGCCGAAGAACTCGACAACGTAACGACGATCACGGTAAGAATACCCAGGTACAAAGGTGAAACGCACGATTTAGGACCGCGTGGAGAAGGTGTCAACGTACCACGCGACAAATGCGAGTAACCGTACGCATTTTCTCTCGTCGACTCTTGCGCGCGTTTTATCTTTGATATTACGACGCGTTAGTAACGTCCGGAAGTTTCTCTCGTTCTTTCGAAGTGTCCTACCGTTTTTTACGACGTTAATTCGCCTTCCTCGTCACTCGCGTGACGTTTTTTCGTCGCGTGCCTCCGCGTCTTATTATCGATGCACTTCCCTGCCTTACGAGCGATCGATGCTTCCTATAAGAGAATCATCCGATACCGTCACCGTTCGCTACTAATAACTTAGCGCAAGGTCAACCTGTCGCGGTATCTTTCGCAACGGATAACGTTCAAATCCATCCACGTAGAGGCATTTTAGTCGGAAACATTTCGAGCGACTATAGCGAGATTCGACCCCTCGAGATTATCTTCCATGACACGACTTCTTCGCATAATCGTGTCATTAAACGCTCCGTATATGGCAATTAGGCTAATTTAATCTAATAAATTAATTTAATTTAACGCATCGACGCAATTTATAAAACGATCCCTTTTCGAGTCTGCGAGAATCGTACGAAACTCTCCATTTAGACCGATTTCTTTAGAATCGGAGCTGAAAGTCGAAGCTCCGTCTCGCGGTTGTCGAAAATCTCCTTTCGACTGGTCGACTAACATTTTTTATAAATCGCAAGTGTTCGCGTGAATTTTCGTTCTTCCGTTTTTTTTTTTTTTACCAGCTTATGGAGAATATAGGAATTAATTAGGCAGATTTTCATCCCTAGGAAAACGTTCTTTTTTCGAATTGTTACATAAAACATCGTGGTGCCTGAGAGGCGCCTCTCGACTGTAAAAGCTTAAAAAAAATTAAATAAAATTTCGGGATAAAATCGCGAACGAAAGACGGCCGATCGAGTTCAGTTATCGAAATTTCGGCATGCGTTCGTGCGGGAGAAACGGGAGAAAATCCAGAGGACGCGTAACGACGCGTGCACGAGATCGTTACGAACGGAACGGAAAAAAGCAGACGGATGAAAGAAGGATGCGGTGGAGCAGCGGAGCATGCCAAATGGTCTTCTATGTATATCGGAACGCCTCGTTTGCTACGGGCCAAAGTCGGAAACCCAGCTTTCTCCTGCCTCCATGGTCGGGTTTATCCTCGAAGCGATCGCGCCGATTCCCGATCGCGTCCTGGTTTCGATAAACCAAGACATTGATGAGGATGACGTCCTCGACGACAACAACGACCACAACGACGTTTCCAATGTCTTACGATTTTTCTTCGTCGCCGATACTTTCCTTCCTTTAATAAGTTGTTCGGAAAGTAATTTCGTTTTTTAATGAAAATTTTAATTATTGCAATTAAAATTAAAAATTAATTAAAAATTGTTATTTCGTTCTTCGTTCTTCTTATGTCGTTTTTATGAAATACTGTTGGAAAGAAACTATAAAGGATTATAAAGGGATAAATAAAGGGAAATAAAAGGATTCTCGAAGGGATAGCGAAAGTAAAAATATCGAGAGGAAATTAATCGTAATATTTTTTGTCGCCTTGACGAAAAAAAATTCTTTTTTTTTAAATAAATAAACGTTGCTTTTTATGTTGTTTTTATGAAAAGTTGTTGGGAAAAAACGAAATTACTTTCCGGACAACCTAATAGTAGAAAAATGGACGGTCGTCTTTTTCGCATCGTTTCTTACCGATTACTTTCAGAGAAAAATTAAGTTACGAGTCGCCTTGCGATAAAGTTGGAAGAGCGTTTTCTTGAAAATTGGAAGGACGCTGTCGTCAAACGCGGGCCAAAATGAGTTTTCTTTCCTTCGACGACGGAGAAACGTTAAGGTATGCTAATTTAAGCGTAACCGAGAGTACGTAACGATTTTGAAGCAGGTAAGTAAAATCGCATAATGGCGCGCGATCGACGGATACGCGTCTTTACGGCGTACAAAGACGAAAGTTTAGCGCTATTTCTACACCGATTAACCCAGGCATGGCCAATTAAAAAATGTTACGCAACACACTTATTTCTTTATGAAATTTGTTTATGAATAATTGTAAGTAAATCGATACGACGAATTAACGTAACAAATAACGCGACTATTATATTTTTGATATCTGTTCTATACTTGTAGTAGCTATCGTTAACACAGTAAATCATTCGATCTTGATCTTGTCGTACTTTTACTTAGATTCGTCGAAGAAAAGGTTTGTCCCCAAATATAAGTCGAGATAAAATTTACTAAATACGTCTTGGTAAGTTTTTTCAAATTTCTATATTTTTCATTATTCGATCGCTTATAAAAATTACACAAATTTTCTTCCTCTTCTCGATATCTTTCATATAATAATTTATCGCATTGTAAAATAATTATTTCTAATTGTATATCAACAGGAATGTCATCGATTTGTACAGAAAATGGACTTTCGATAATAGATAAATCGTTCGCGGGTTACATAAATTCACTACGCGTATGTTGACGTACCTGGATTAATCTCTTTCGCTAGAATCGTTGTCCTAATTCAAATTCGTCGAACGAATTAACGCGTCGTACGTCGTTAAAAATTGTAGAAAAATTCCTTTACACCGTTTGAATTTTTCCTCGTCGATGGCTTTCGCGAATTTTCGTACGTATTCTCGACTTCCTCGCTGCTTTGACGCGTACATGCGAAACGTATCGATGTAAAAAAGACACGTACGTATTCTCAGGGATTTACGATCGAGCGAGCGGCCGCGAGTGCGAGCTGCTAACGATGGGAATACATTCTCGGATCGCGACAGTTTTATCCTATTCTTTTCGGAACTACAGCTACTTAACCTACATATTAACGAAATATACGACTGTCAGTCTCCGTCGGACTTCGACGTTATGGAAATCCAATAACAACGTTGCGAGAAACTTTCTTCGTCCTCCCAACCGAAATTACAGTCGTACTGTACGCATCGTAAATATTTGCAAAGTCGACAGGGACGTCGGGACTCCGATGGCTTCTATTAATAAATTTATGGATTTCCGTCGAAGTCGGCTCGTCTCGACTGTAATTCTATCGATAGAAAGTTCCGTCGTAGGAGCGGAAAGTTAAAACGTAAAAAGGGGGAAAAAGCGCTCTAAAAACGAAAAACAAACGCGTAGAAACGATTTATCGACCGACGACGCGCAACTAGGTTAAAACAATAGAGAGTAAAACTCTGAAAGACGAGTCGAATCGGCGAAGTGGTAACATTTTTTCGTCGTACAACTATCGCTGCGAACTTCTCCTTGAAACGAAGATTTTATGAAACTCTCCGTCGTGTTCGACGACGTACGAGCGTCGTGATGGCTTCAATCTCGATAGATTCGCTCTTGTCAAATTTACGATTCGTGTATTTTTGTTTTGAGCGTCCGTTTGTCGACTTCGTTCGGTCGTTAGCTTCTCCTCGAATCGAGTGAGATTTCGGACGTGAAAAACATTCAAATTTCTTGTCTACCATTGAAATTTCAATTTCCAGAACACACGAATTTAAAATACCGGATTTTATACAGGAATTAAATTTCCAGAACCAGTCGTGGCTCCGACTATTTTTCCAGGACGTATATATACGTCCTTCGTTAAATTCGCGCTTGTCAAACTTACGTTTTGTCGTCGATTTCGTTCGATCGTTGATTTCTCCTCGAATCGAGTGAGAAACAGCAACGTTCGAACGTGAAAAACATACAAATTTCTTGTTTACCAAAAAAATGTAAATTTCCAGAACACGCGAATTTAAAATACCGAATTTAATAGAAGAATTAAATTTGCAGAACCACTCGTGGCTCCGACTATTTTTCCAGGACGTATATATACGTCCTTCGCTTCACTTTCGTACTTACGATGGGACGGAGTTTGTGTGTCAGTCGTTCGCCAATTTTCTTAAGATACCGCAACAAGGCAGATGTCACGGATTAAGAACACGCAGCTCGCAAAACATCGACGAAACGAATCAGGACGAATCGTTCCTCGGACGTCGCGTAACTCGCGAACCGCATTAAACCGTGACATAAACACGAACGAGCAAGAAAAGCGATTACAATTATCATGCTCCGCACTTTGCGATCTTTTACTCGTCACGACGTTTCCGAAAAGTATCTCGCGTCGACGCGATTCGTTCGATGACGTCACGCGGACCATCGGTGATCCACTATCGATCTTGGAGTATCTTCGAGTGTATCGAACACGGATAGATCGATTTACGATCGCGATCACGCGAGTTCATCTACGATTTTCGTTATTTCGTCGAAAATATCGAAGTTCGGAAAGAGGGCGCGTCGAAGTTCCGACGAATTTGGCAAAAACTCGAGTTTTTCGATCTACCTTCTATCCCACACTTATCGAGTTTAAAGGAAAAATTGACAAAGTTAGCACGTAGATTCCGATAATCTCATTTCGCTGGCTTAAAGAAGCTCTTATAAAGCCAGGAGAACCAGTTTATGATAAAATTACGGCTCGAACAAAATTATTAGATAACCTTGTTTGCGTGGAATCTTCGTTTTTGGTCTTAGTATCGCAACGAACCCGAGAAAGTTGCCAATGGTCGTAAAAATGATTTTGCCGAAGATCGTCTATCGATTTAAAATAAAAATTAATTCACCGTTAGCGTTTATCAGACATGTTTACAGACACTGTTCGATGAATTCTTTAAAGAAATTTTTACAAATTTTTACAAGTATCAGCAATTACGAGTTCTACTTCTTGCAACCCTTCGCGAGATCGTTCAAATTCAAAAGCGATCCGATCGGCAAGTCTTTCGAAGTAATTCGATTCCCCATTTTCTCCGGAACCATCGAACGTTCTCGATGACGCCATTAAAAAACCGTTATTACTCAATTTAACCAAATTTTTAAAAATATCAGCAATTAAGAGTTCTACTTCTTGCAGCCCTTCGCGAGATCGTTCAAATTCAAAAGCGATCCGATCGGCAAGTCTTTCGAAGCAATTCGATTCCCGATTTTCGACGAAGCCAGCGAACGTTCTCGTCTCTATGACGCGATTCAAAAATCGTTGATCGTTGTAGCGATAAAACGTCCTAATGCGAAGATCGTCCGAAACATCACCCACGCGCATCATCGGTCGAAAAAGCATCGATCACTCACCGTGTGGCGCATCGAGCGTGCATGAACCGTGTGTGTGGTGAACCGTGAGTCCGATGGCACCCGGTTAGGGTCGTCTCATAACGTCGTGGAAGTCGGCGAAGTGCGACGCGATCGCAGTCAAACAACTCGGAAGAAGTCTCCGTTGGCGCGAAGGTCGCGCTCAGCACTTCCTCCTCTTCGTTCCCGTTCTCCTTTCCAGCCCGGTCAAGGACGGCACTTCTCACCGGCCTGCCGCCTGTCCTAGCACAGCTCTCGCACTTCCTCACTGTCTCGCAAACTTCCCTTTTTCTCGTCACTTCCCTATGCCTATCGCGACTCACCCGCGCCCCAAACGCGACCAACTTACGACGGCGAGCGTCTGCCGACCCTTCGGCATCGACCTTCAAATCGCGCGAGACCCCAAACAGTTCCGGAGGCCTCCTCGAACTTCGAACGCGCGTCTTGCCAACGAGATCCCGCGAACTTGGCTAGCGCGACGATCAGAATCCGCCGAGACGAACGGTACCAGGCGATCGGCTGCCGAAAGGAAGGCGAGAGAAAAGCAAAAATAGGCCGGAGGGTCGTTGGAAGGATGCCGGGTCAAGGAGAGACACGAGATCTCCAGTTCTCACTGGATTTTGGCGAAGTTCGAGCGTGATCGCGCTAAAGGACTTCTCCAGCGGCCTGTGCTCTTAACGGGCGAGCACCGTTTATCTTCGATACCGCACTATTCGACCATCCGGCTGGTTAACTGTTCGATGGTACCTGTCCGTTGTACCCCGTAGCACGGCATGTGTTGGAATCGCGTGGCTAAGTCATAAGCGGCGCCTCGAACGGAGCAGGTGGCTATGGTGGAGGTAGCGAGGCTGGTGGTGGCGACGATGGTGCTGGTGGTGGCCGTGATGACGTCCGGGTAGTGGTAACGGCGTCGGTGTAGTCGTTGATGAGGATTATCGCGTCGGTGGTGGTGATCATCGTCGCTGTCTTTACCCCGACGATGACGCGGGTCGTCGATGGTAGGCCGCGGTGGTGGGGAAAGGCCCAGGAGACCCGCGAGTCCGCGAGAGTGGTGGGAGGGCAGACCACCGCGCGACCAGTGGAGAAAGACGTCGCCGTGCGGCCGGTGGTGGGGGGAGGGACACGTGGGTAGAGAGAGCGAGAAAGAGAGCAGGAGAAACCAAAGTGGGCCAGTGGCCAGGTCACGTGGAGAAGAACGGGGTCCAATACGCGCGACAGCGACACACTGTCCTACTCGTAACCGTCGCTCCAGGTTATTCTGCCTCTCCATTCAAGAAACGTTTCCTCCTCTGTCCTTTCTTCGTCTTCTTCTTCTTCCTACGCTTCTTTTATTCCTCTTCGTCTAGATGCAAATCCCTTTTGGGAGAACGGTTGCGAGAAGAAATCGTCTTGCTAACTCGTCTTGTTCTTTCTCCAATCGCTTGACGCCCGATGACGCGTGGAAATACTTAGTACGTTGGTAGATGCTCGACGAAGGCTACGATTTTGGAATTGGATCGAAGAGGAAAACGATCCTTGCGAGCCACCCGACAATCGGCTCGAGCGTCGCTCGAAACTTTCGTGTCGGAGATACAACCAACTTATTTTACCGTTACGTCTGTAATATTCGTTGCAGATGTTGCGCAATGAAGTCTTGATACTTAGCCATGGCGAACTGTACGCTTCTCAACACGCATTTTTCGCGAGTAACGCGGAATGATATTCGCTATCTTCTTTTTACTGTATTTTATTATACTATTTTTTAGCATATGCCGTGCTTTAATAGGCGGAAGAAGTTGGCGAGTGGTTGACTGCGACTTCAGGTCAAGATGACTGATGACCGATCACTGATAATAACGGCAATAAAGGACAGCGTTGCTAAGGTCAAAATGCGAGATCTTCCCATTCGGTTGGCTAAGTGTTAAGTTCAAGTAGACATTTTTACGCGTATGTTATTTGTAACCCCATGACACTTGAATCATAACAGCGACGAAATCTACCGCGAAGACATCGAGATCCTCTCGTCTTCCCTGGTTAAAATCGAATGGAAAAATCGTGAGCACCCGTCAACATCGACGCGTAATCGGAGCACGGGCGAGAATTCGGCACGTCAAAGCCTACGCTTCGGTGGTCCGACCAATACGAGCGTAGCCGAATTTCACCTCATTTCGGAGTCAGATCGTGCACTTTCGTCGATTTCTTCGGACTAATCGCGCGTGACCTCCTCCTTCGAGTCGGCCTTTGTGGAATCGTGCTGCGTTGCTCGCACAGACCCGAGAATGCGTAATTGATAACGGCGCGGCATGGGATCAAGGCGGCGCTAGGTCGATTGACTCCCAGCACACGGCGAATACGCGGATTGGAGACAGCAGGTATTTCGCGTCTAGGTGATGCGCGTCGCGTTCGTCAGTTTTATAATTTCATATTTCTTTTTATCATCCCCAAGTTGCTCTACAATTTGCCACCTATGGACATTGAGTAAATTGATTTATCTAGTTAAGTAAAGGTAAAGTTGCACACTTAGCACGAAGATGTATTTCTCGGTAGATATCATCGCTTTAGTAACTCGAAGCACTTCACCCAAGCCCATACAATGTGCCCAATGCTTCGTGCTACCAGGGGTATTACAATTGATGTTGGCGTTGGGGTAAGAGATCGATAAGATGTTTCTAGCTAATTTGTTACGATGGTTGCCAATTCCAGCTTTGTATCTTCTAAAACTTTGTGCTATTTTATTTACTACGGATTTAACTTTAAGATCTTTGCGAATTTCTACCCAGACACTACGATGCATTGACGACAGTTTTTTTTAGAACGACGGAACGCAACGCTTCTAAGTTAGCAATGTGGCTTTTGACCATATCCCATAGTTCAATTTCGTGTGTTCAGATTAGCTAAATTATTACCTTGTACATTTCTTCTTGCTATCTCCAAGTAGCTATACAAATTGTCACCTTTGGACATTGGGTAAATTTCGTCTTTTAGGTAATTTGTGCTTTTATTATATCTTTGACTCGATTCGTAATTTTCTTTAGGCGTATTTCTGTTTCGTCTCGATCTTTCATCGGTGGACTTTTTCGAGGTCGTCCACTGTTTCTTTCTACTAACGAATGCGAAGTCGCGTGATAACGATCGGATCGCAGTGCATCGATGTAAATTATAACGAAGTTACCAGTGCCGTACCTTTGTTAATCTACGACCTTTACTTCGCAAGAAATGTCAAAATGCGTCTCTGAAAATCGATGCATTAACCACGCACGAGATGTCCGAGATCGATAACAGCTATAATAATCGCAGCGTTATTTACATCGTCCCTTTCGTGCAGTCGATGTTCCCTACTCTCTTGATAACCAACCCTTCGTGTCCATAATACGGTCTAACGTTGCGACAAGAATCTTATTAGATAAGACAATGTCGATCGTACAAAGATCTAACGCTCTACGCATTTACGGGATTCGATTTTTATTGCATGGTTTCGCGACGTGACCACTAGCACTCAAAGGGTTAAGTGCGATTTATAGTTTCGAGTATGTATTACGAAATAAAGAATATTAGAAATAAATGTTGCAAGGAATAAATCACAAATTGCAAGCAAGAAAGAAGTTATTTTTGGTTTCTTTCGAAAAAACCTCAAAATCTCTAGAACGAAATCGAGCGAACCATCTGCGGGCTGTTGATTTTGATAGAGTACCACGATCGTAAACGGTACAAATTTATTCGCAAGCTCGAATTTATTATCTTGATCGAAGCGATATCGTAAAATGTATCGAATTTTCTCTGTGATTTCATTCGTGTTTAAATCGTTATAACTTATGACTGGAACCATCAATTTTAATAGATTTTCTTTTAAAATATGCTCTGAAATATAACATTTCAAACGCCGCTAGATACGAAACGATGCGTTGCATATTTCGTGTATAAAAACGTGTATTACTTTTTCCCCAAGCCAAAAACGCGCAATACTTTTTCCCCAACGTATCATATATGGGTTTGTGTGTGTGTGTGGGGAGGGGGGGTCTCTGGAGGACAATTCTACATCTTCATTCCGGAGAATTGTATATGCTAGTGAATATTTCATACACGTCTGGGAACGCGACACTATATATATATATTTGTGTGTGTGTGTGTTATATATTATTTGCAGGGTATTACCTTTTCTCTCTCGAAATGTTCACGAAAAAAATCCAAGCTTCACAATCCACAAAGTCATCGACATTCTCGTAGTCCTTCTTACAGGTTAACATGGCACAACTTAACATGGCGTTTCCACACGTAGTACATAAAATATAACAATCGCAGATACGATTTTCTGGAATGAACTCCGGAGCATCTTGTCGGGTCGAGGGACGAAGAAAGACTGAAAGATGATAAATCTCCGACCGTCAGATCCTCCGTTGCGTTTTATTTAACGAATTACATATATTTCGCTTACGCGTAATGGCGAACGCTTCATTTATTCTTTCCAAGAAAGTATAATATCTAAAATCTGATCAGTGATCCGAATCGATTATTGCTTTCGTTGAGCGTATGCGCGTTCCGTAGTTACATACTACGTCCCGATCGTTAGTTTTGATCAATTTCTAGGCGTTACGCTTTTACATTTCTTATTCGTCGATAAGTTTGCTGCTCGTCTCGTGGAAACGATAATTACAACTACGCCTCGTTGGTGTCCTATAATTTAAACCGGTCCGCGTGAAATTGCAATTTCCTGCGATTAATCGCGCAAAAGTACGCCCGTACAGTCGTGGCAACGACTACACGGATTATTTCAATAACTTGAAAACACACACACATAATATAATAAATGTACATAATATATATATAGTATATTGTGATACCACCATATGATAGTACCATATGATATAGTAAATATACAGTTATGTTAAATATATAGATATATTAACATATAAGATATGTATGTATGTGTGTAGGTCTCTGGAGGACAATTCTACATCTTCATTTCGAACGGTCACGGCGATCGTTGCTCTTCCACTTAACCTAGAGTTTCGGATTGGCACCCAATGACCCATCGAACGGTAATTTATACGTCCGAGCACTCCTGCGCCACGAACATCCTTCTCGCTTGGATTCCCATCTGCTATTCTAAAATAAAGTATTAGTTTCGATGGAATTGAATCGAAAGAGTCATAAATGAGGAAAACGAAACGATTCAACAACAACAACAGCAACAACATCGATGTAAGCGACAACGAGATAAATACTGGTTTTTAAATGCTTTTCGTGAGAATTTCTAACCGACACGACGCCTCGAATTGTATAGAACAACCGGTAGCTGATTTTACACGCATAGTCTTAGCAAAGAGCTTCTTTTTTCTTCTTTCGAAGGAATATGGTTGGATTCCTATTTTCTATCCTAAAATAAAATATTAGTTTCGATGGTATTGAATCGGACGAGTCAAAAACGAGAATAGGAGACGATCAACATCAGCAACAACATCGATGTAAACGACAACGAGATAAATACTGGTTTCTAAATGCTTTTCGTGAGAATATTTCACTGACGTGGCGCCTCGAATTCTATAGAACATTCGGTAGCTGATTTTACACTCATGGTCTATGAAAAGAGAGATTCTTCTTTCGAAGGAATATCAACTGGGTGAGGGTGGAAACACATCGATCCTCGCGTTACGTAATCTCGACGTCAAGCTACGTTCGCTATCAGAACCACGAGACCGTAAGACGTGCGCTCGTAAAAATGTCTCTGGCTACCGACAAGACGATTTTCTGCGATTCGTACATGTTTCAACTCGGAAGTATTGGTAATTAATATA
>JAITYT010000212.1:913496-932333 GCA_025433975.1 Liostenogaster flavolineata | reverse complement strand
TTTTTTTTTTAACGCAAACTGAATAACAAAACATTTTTAATTTCAATCCTCGTTCGCTTCGAAGAGAAATAAAAAATATTTTAACTCTTACGTATCAAATATTTATCATATATCTTTGTTAAGCCGTACGTAAGCCGCTCATTCGCCGAAACGATCAATTCACAAAATAAAAGGTAGAAAATACGCGTCGATAAATTTCTAATCGTTTCTCGTGAAAAAAAAGAACATTTATTATTCGACAACCATAAAAATCGTGGCCTGCTCATGAAAGAAAATTTTTTTGAATAAAACGAGTAAGTCGATCTAAGTGATTCGTTAAACGCGGAACTTTGTTACGGTTCTACCGTACCAAACGAGCGTAAGTGCGCAAGCGAGAGAAGGTTGCGAGGAATCGTGAAAGTCGAATTCGAGTATCGTCGCTACGGGCGTAGGAGGTGAGGAAGGAGGATCAGGAGGAGGCGGAGGAGAGCGGAGGGAAGGCGACAAGCTCGAACGATACCGCTATTCGCGTACGACGCGCGTACGAACGATTTATGTCGACGAACAGCCGCCACCGGTGACATCGTTCCTTCGGCCGCACCGGCTCGACGCGTGTCGAAAGTCCCTTGACCGAGCGCCGACGGAATTTGAATATTCAAAAGACGCGGAAGACCTCGCGCTCGGGATCGCGCGTTGCTCGGGACGACCGATGGAACAGGTGGATGGATCGCGCGTAAGGTAATCCACTCTTTGCTCGTAGGCCACGAAATTCGTCTTTCCAACTGCTAACGGGACTCGATCTTCCACGCGGGACTATCAAAGAGATCGGAGCGTACGTCGATGTCCCTTGAAATCCAAGGGATCCTTGCTTCTAGCCTAAGGTAATCCACTCATTGCTCGTAGGCCACGAAATTCGTCTTTCCAACTGGCAGCGGGACTCGATCTTTCACGCGGGACTATCGGAGAGATCGGAGCGTACGTCGATGAGCCTTAAAAACGAAGGGATCCTTCCTTCCAGCGAGAGGCTCGAATTCTCTGGACCTACGACAGCGCTTGGACGAATAACGGATTCCCCCCTCCCTACCAACCCAAAAGAAGCGAACATAGGAGGCTGGGACTTCGCTATTGGGAATTCTATAAAAACGAGGGACATGACTCGATTTGGGCAAAAGAACGAAACTATGGTAACCCGCAAGTGGCTCTGCAAAAACGAAACGCAAGAGGCCTGAGTTCGTTGTCTTAGGGCGCGTGATGTCGTGCGATGGATTTAGTCGAGACCCATGAACGTTAATTCGTGAAAAACTGCAAGGAAAACGAAGTGTCGTTGGACTCTCGAGGAAAGTTCGAACATCGTGAACACGAAACGAAGCGGGAAAGACGGAAGGACGATCGTGGAGATCGCGAGAGGTAATCGAGCTACTTGCCTCCTAGAACGATGTCTTTCGTTCTCAGACGAACGCCAGGAAGATTATTGTTCAAAAGATCATTACTTTTTTAACAAAGCCAACGAAAGATCAAAGAGGCAAAGAGGAAGGAGAGTCGACCCAAGTAAAACGGAGAAAGACTGATCGATCTTTCGATTCTCACGCGATCCCGAAGGTCAAACCAACGCAAGAGGAACCAACCGACCGACAGACCGACCGACAGACCGACGTCTTCCATCTTAACCTTACCTTGACCGATACCAACGACGGCTGCTGTCTCCACTCCTGTTTTCCTCTTCTTCTCCCTCCTGGTTTCTCTCCTATCAGCCGCTTCTTCCTTCCTCCCAGCTTCCCTCTCGCTCTTCCTCTCTCTTTCTCTCTCTATCTCTTTCTAGCGTTCCGTCAAACCACACGGATCATCGTACTCCCCGACGTATGGCGATTCCTCTTCCGTGTCAGCCTTTCCAGCCTCTCGAAACCTGTCGAACTCGTGGTTCTAGCCTCTTGGAACCTGGAGGAGCGACCAGACCTCCAGACCTGGATCCTGGGCCACGTGGCCAGCGAGAATAACGACGACAACTTCGACGGCAACCTCTGGCCCTTGTCTTCGACTCGAGCGACTCGACGCGACCAACGAGGACAACGCGGCGATCCGCGAGGACCAGGAGTCAAGGACAGCTCGCACCCGCGTGAAACCCGCAAGGCAGCGTGTCGCGTTGCCACGGCATTCGATCGAAACGCGTCTGGTCGAGTTTGTCTTAGCCGTCAGGTCGCCAACGAACGATTCAGCGCGTTCAACCTGACTGAGTTCTCTCGATGAGCTGCCGATACCACGACCGAGCCAGGTGGTGGTGCTCCTCGCTCGGGTACGCGTGCACGAATCCAAAGCATCGTCCGTCCGTTCCTTCGAGACCACGACCACGACCACGACCACGACCACGACGGCAGCGGCAGCGGCGCATCCCTCGCGTCTCCACTCCTCTCATCGCGGTGGGGCCCAGCGTCGGGGGCTGGAGGAGGGGCCTCTCGGCCCCCCACCGCCGCGCGGAACCACCATACGGAGACACCGTAAATATACGAAAGGCTAGGGCTAAACTGTCGGTCGATTCCACACGGTAGACCGTGGCTGGGTCGTCGGTCTTGCAGCCGATTGGGACTCTAGCAGCGAGCCTCGAGGTGAGGTGGTGGCAATGACCGTTCTCCTTCGCTCTTCCTCTCTCCCAGCCTCACCTTCACCGTCTACCCTACCGTTGGATCCTTTCCCACCTTCGTTTCTTCTTCTTCTTCTCCCTCTCTCTCTCTCTCTCTCTCTCCCTCTCTTTTTCTCTTTTTACCTTTCCGTCTCCGTCGCTTCCAGCGGAGTTCGATTCGCTTTAACGCGATCGCGTCTCCTTCTCGCCTCGACTTGGATCCTCTTCCCCCCACCAAATTCCACCTAGGTCCCCGGATTGACGTCGGCTGCTCGCGAGCGCTCGGTGCGCCGCCGCTTCGAGATATCGTCTTACCGAAGTCTTCTATCCTTCTTCTACCAGCCTCTTCGAGCCGTGGGCCTCGTTAAGGACCGCCTGGACGACTTCTGTGCGGCGAATCGCTCGTGTTGGCGCTGATCGCTGGTGTTGGGTCTGCTTGTGGTGGTCGTAGTGGCGCTGGTCGTCGATGTTGGCTTTACTCGTAGTAGTGGTGGTGTTGATCGCTGACGTTGGGTCTGCTTGTAGCGATGGTGGCGCTGATTAGTGATGTTGGGCCTGATTGTAGCGATGGTGGCGCTGATCACTGACGTTGGGTCTGCTTGTAGTGGTGGTGGCGCTGATCGCTGATGTTGGGTCTGGTGGTGGTGGTGGTGGTGGTGGCGCTGGTAGTCGGAGTGGGAGAAGAATGTTGGGCCAGTTTCGCCAGTTTCGTGATTCGGCGCTGTTTCGCGTCGAATCGACGTAATATTACGGTCTGGCGCCAACGAGCTTCGCGGTCACCGCCGTCGTGTTACGTACACGCGATCCGATCGGACAGCCCCATTATGATTCCGCGATGGTTCTCGCGTATCCTTCCGCGAACGTCCGTCTCTCTTTTCCTCGTTCGCACGCCGCAACTCTTTTCCTCTCCCTATTGTTACGCGACGAAGGATTTCAACGTCCGTCGAGAATGGATTTCTCGTTAGACGAGGATAATTACTACGACGTCGATTGGAAGAACTTCTTTTCCGAAGTTCACGGATATCGAAGAAACTTTTCTTTCGGGATCTCTCTATCGATGAGCTTGCGAACTCGTCCGCCCTGCGATGTCGCGTTTCTTCTATTTCCGTACTACGATCTGTTAAATATCCAATTTCGAGATTCCCGTAACTTTTTCTTTCAATTGGTGAAATTTTGCTTGGTCGATTCCAGGAATAAGTATGATCGTTCGATCATGAGATGGAGATGGAGATCGAAGGTGAGAACGAGTGCATAAATGTTCGATAAGTCTTGCACTTCGGGTATAATGGAGAAGTCGTGGATCGAGATTCAGCTGTTTTAACGCTAAATTTAACGTTAAATTTATAAATAAATAAAAAGTAAATAAATAATTAAATGATATTTTCTAATCTCTCACGGAAAGCGTAGCGTACGATAACTACGATATCTTCGCCATGATTTTTCTTTAAACATCGAGAGGCGTGAAAAAAGATGCGAGAATCGTACTAAATAGCGACTGTAAGGCGTTTAACGATCGCTCCGTCCGTTTACCTGTACGTTCGCTGTTATCTGACCGTGCCTTACCTCTGGCAGGTAAAGCTTTTCACCTGCAGAACCGACGGGATGACACCTTGAGTCCAAACGTTCTTACCTTGAGTGTCAAAACGCGAGTTACGTCGTAGTTCGATTTGTCAGGAAGAAATTTGTCGATTAACTCGATACTTTCGTCTCTTCCTTGCGTTAGAGGCGTACCAAGAAACTTCTACCTTGAATGTCAAAATGCAAAATATTGAATGTTAGTTGTTACGTCATAGTTCGATTTATCAGAAACAAATTTGCCAATTAACGCCTACCAAGAAACTTCTTATTTTGTATATCGAAAAACTAAATATCAAAAGCGAGTTACTTCTTAGTTGAATTCCTCACAAACAAATTAGTCAATTAACTCGATACTTTCTTCTCTTCCTCGCGTTAAAAGCGTACCAAGAAACTTCCAACCTTCAACATCAAAACACAAAATATGAAAATCTATTTACGTCTTAGTTGAATTCGTCAGAAACGAATTTGTCAGTTACCGCGTACCAAGAAACTTATTATTCCGAATGTCGGAAGACGAAATATGAAAAACGAGTTACGGTCTTGGTCGAATTCGTCGGAAACAAATTGGCCAATTAATCCGATACTTTAGTCTCATCGTCGCTCGTTGAAAGCCCTGCCTATTAACAATTTCATCTTATTCTGACTCTCGAAGGCAAGTTTTCGTCCAGATCTCAAACGCGTCGCATCTTCGCGCGTCACGATCATCCTTACTCACTGACACGCGTACATCGGATGCACACAGGCGCGTTCGAGCGCGTGTTACCTAGGCAGACTAATATCCAGCAAAGGCCAAGCAGAAGCGAGTTTCCTTCGGATCGTATCGTGCGCCTTTATCGACGGGTTACCTCGTCGACTTTCCATTCGACGACGAGGCAAACGTTGGCCCGCCATCGCCGTCGTCGTCGTCGTTGTCGTCGTAAATCAGTGCGACGATAAGGACGTGCGATCGGCGTCGCCACAGGTACAAGCTGGAATAAAAGAATCGCTGAAAATCCCGACAGGGATATAACCGAGCAGGCTTAACAGAGCACCCCTGTAAACGCGTTCCTTATCGCCGCGGCAGTGTCTCTCAAAGTATTTACTACGGTCGCACGAAGCCGCGAAATTAAATCTCTGATAAAATCTATTTTAAATATATATTTACGCGTTTGCATATTTTTTTTTATTGTGTACATAAAATAAATTAATGTTAATAATACATTTTAATATATTACGATGTATATATTAATATATAATTAATTATTTTCTAATATATTATGGTATATAATTAACATATATAAACATTATTATTAAATGTATTAAACATATATATATATGTATATACATAAACTCAACAAATTATACGCATAAATGGAATAAAACAGGTCAACTACGTTCTGAATATTTTATCGATCAATAATTTATAAGTTCAAATAATTGTTTCGTTTCACTCGTTGGGACTTAAAAGATACTTGGCTGTTAAACGTGAACACAATTTTTCCAAGAGAAAATTCCTATCCTTAAAACACTCGACTTTGAATCTTCGTATAGTTAAACAAACAAACAAACAAATACGCGATGTATTTAAGTAATCCTTCGTTTCTGAAGTCGCTGGAAGGTCTGAGAAGCGGTATACGTTGATGAGAAAAACTGGTACGAGAAACTTTATTGTTCGACCCAACGTCGCTTATGTACTTTTCGAAACCGAAGGACAGTGCGTTAGGTCGAGCTGATTGCCTCGTCGCTCGAGAGGCACTGCGTCTTATCGTCGAGCTTCGTCGTTCCATCCCCACGACCGATCGCCCTTAGGAAGATCAAATAGCGACAGATGGTGCGCCTCGCTCGGAATTAAATTCGTGAAATCGTGAATATCGTTATGCGCGTTTCTGCGCTCTCCGTGGAAAAATCGTATCTCGATTATTCATGGTATCGAGTCGTATCTCGTGGTCGAACTACCATCGGAAACGCTAATATCGATTTACTGGAAAAGAAAGAAAGAAAAAAACCTTAACCGCAGCTTTTTCAATTTTTTCAAGCCGTTCGCGCGTTGTCGAATTCGCATGGTAAAAAAAAGGACACCGCGACACCCAACGCATCGACAAATTCTCAAGTATTAAGAGCTACCAAGACTTCCGCCGTTATTTTTGGATGGTCTAGTTTGAGTAGAGTGATAATTTAAAAAATTGTTTTTAAATCAATTTTAATCGATTTAAATAATTATATGTTTGAGAAAAAAAAATAATTATTATTATTTAAACATTAATTTAAACGATAATAAATTAATGGAAGGAGATGGTTAAAAACGATGGACATTCTATTTTGCGATTTTGAACGAGAGCTTTGTTCTTTTTACGAAGTCGAACATTGCGCTAAAAAAGAATGGCTGACTTCCTAATCCCCTAATTTTCTCGCGAGAAGTTCCTTCATCGAGAGTCAACTTCGCGATTATCCGCGTAGATACGCGTTCGAACTCGCAAAGAGCACCGTACTTAGGCCCACTGGATTATTTTTGCCAGACCCGATATTATTAGATCGGTGCCTATGAAATATCGGCTTTCCTCTACACGCGAACGTTCGTCTCCCTGTTTTCGTTACGCTTGTCTTTTTGGCATAACCTCGTTTACGGTCGCACCGTCCATCGCCAGAGTCACGTTTCAACAAAGAAAATTTCCTCGAAAGTGTTCCATTTTGTTATTTGTTTTGAATCTCGTATTTTATACGAGACGTAATCTTTTTATACCAGTGTAAACTTGGTAAACCGCGAAAATTGATGCCCCGAAAACATCGGTGGAAACTCCCTACCTGAACTAAAGTCGATCGTACAACGATATCGCGACACCTTTCTGAAATTGGCAAGGTGAAAAAAATGCTCGCTCGTACAAAACAATTGCGAAATTAAACGAATTAAAATACGACATTTTGCAGCATCCAGCTAATTCACCGGATCTTTCGCCAGCCGACTTTCACTTTTTGAAACATTTAGAACAGTTTTTACGGGCTGATCGGTATGGAAACGAAGACAGTCTGAAAAGTTCCATATCGGAGTTTATCGATTCTAAAGAACAGAATTTCTTCAACCCGTTATCCGGGAAATTCCCTTTTTAATTACGCAGCATTTCTTTCGTTTCGACTCTTTCATTAGGACGTGCAAATACGTCACGCCCGGAGGACGTAATTTCACATTATTATTTTTTTTATTTATGCTTAAAATAAATGAAAAGGCTATGAAGCGCATATTTTTTCTTTTATTTATATATAAACGTTTGACGTATTTATACGTCCCGTTCGGTTAGCAGGTTAAGACAGGCATCTGTGCGTTATCGAAGCAAACGAAGCGTAATTTGATCAAATAAAGAGTTTTCTCAAAAATCTATGCGGTTTTACATATTTACTTAAAAATTCGATGATAATTCACGCAAAAGCGAAATTCTTGCAAAAGCAAGACGATGGCGAATCGACGTATAAACGGCGGTTCGAACAGCTTGAGAACCGTTTCAAACGGAAAAGAAATGCAAATCGTCGCTGATCTTTTCCCCGTAATTCGTAGGAGACCCTCGTGTACTTTTCTTCCTGTCTTTCCCGCGTCTCCGCTAGGCCGCGATCGCAAATGGAAGAGAAAATCGCTAGGTAATCAATCGGTCTCGCGGCGAGTCGTTTCGATGGCTCCTTGATGCTCGAAAAAAAAAAATCAATGCTCGTAGGTACGTCGACGGGGAAGAAAAGGGATTCCGCTCTCGCTCCAGGGGGTCTCCTTATTAACAATGTTTCCTTTTTGCGGTGGCGGATCGCGCCCTCTCCTCCCTCCACCCCGCTCGACTGGTCGAGACGGTCCAGTCGGTCGTGGAGATCTCATTTGATACTTTTTCATCGATACGCAAGTTCGAGACCCGACGAAGATTACGGCCTTCTTCGAGACTTCGTCTTCGATCCTTCCTCTACGTAATGCCTGAAAAGTTTCACCGGCTCTAACCAAACGTCATCCACATCCTTCAGGATCGACGTCGTTTTCATCGGACGCCTACCAGTCGATCCAAGATCGATCGTTTCCACGAGACTCGATTCGATCGAGATATCGAATGCCTCGACGAGCGTCCAGTTAATTCGCCCGATTTAATACGGAATCGATTTAAATTGCCTTTATCTACGGCGAGGTACAGCCTTATCTTCTTGGGATTCAATTTTATCGTCGTTTGACCGTTCTGTCGCCGACGGAGCGCAAGTAAATGGTCGATCGCGGTTGGCGAATAGTTCATACGTATTGTCGCGCGCGACAGATAAAAATAATCTCCGAAATACACTCACCAAAGAAACCGATACGAATGAATTATTTCTCTCGGATTACGGACGCATATGTCGGAACTGTCGCTTCCACTTTCTACTTGCGCCCAACTACGATAAGAACGCGATCCTGCTCCGGCGACGAGTCGCGGCGCCCTGGAATAGGCACGATTCGTCAGGCGCGCCTCGAAAAGTAGCTGGTTACCCCGTTGACTGCCAACTGCGAGATATCTCGCAGTAAGCGTCCGTACGAAAACTGCCGGCTACGAGATATCTCGTAGCGGGTGCTGCGAGTTTAGATTGGTTACAAATGGCTACTTGAGTTAGGAATTATTAGAAAGGACGAATGAAAAATGTATGTAGCGTAGATGACGTATCGCTTATCAATTTTTATTATTAAAATTATTATTAAAACTATTAAAATTATAACTTTAGACGATTAGATCGTAATATCGTGTTTTCCGTGAAATAAAAGCGTGGCGCCCAGGGCAAGACGCGCTAAATTTGCGTGGCAGTCGATGGGTTACATTGGCTGCACGTCGGATTTTTACTGCACATCTTTTTTTAAAAGCCGTTTATTTAATCGAAATATGCGCCATTCGTTCCGACGCACGCTTCTCCCAACGAGATTTTCACGCAAGAAAATCCGACATTACTATTCACTAATATTTGGCTGGGGAAAAAGTTTTACACGTTTTTGTGCACAGGTGGTTTTAGGGCATATCTCTGGAAGTGTCCATCGTATCGTGTCGTACCAAGCGGCGTTTGAAAGGTTATATTTCAGGGCTTGTAACGTAATAATAAATGACATATATATATACATTAAATAATAATGAAAAACCTAATACTTTGCCTGACGAAATATGTCGTCACACTCGATCAACGGTAATATCCGGATGACGCGGTCTCCACGAAAGCGTCCAGATACGGATCGAGTTAAGGATCGCGTAGACGAACGCGTTAAAGGATCGTTAGAAAAGCGATAAAAAAAATCGCCCGTCGTTGGCATCGTCACGGTATCGCCGTGGCGCGCGCCGCTTGTCGTCAGGTCTAGCGACGAACAGGTGGTTTCTGCGTGGACTTTTGGAAAATTGAAGGATCCGGCACGGTTGCAGCCGAAAAACGGAGGAGAATCGACGCTGTCTACCTGCTCGCACGGCTCCCTCGTGTAACGGAGACAGCCGATCGGTCGTTGGCGGGGGGTGATCGACGAAGGAAGATCCAAGCAAGGACGAGGGCGAGGAGGATGCCTGGGTGGGGCTGGACCACGAGGATTGGTCGCGCTAAACGCGCTCTGCAGCCGAGGGGATGCGTTGGAAGGGTGCCTTCCGTATATATACTCCTGTCGACGGAATGAAAGGCTGATCCGAACTTCCGAAACGTTTAAACGATCCAAGAAAGTTGTCGAGGGACTGCGAGAGAGAGAGAGAGAGAGTGCGTGTGAGGGAGAGCAAGAGAGAGCGAGAGAGAGTGAGAGAAAGAAAGGGAGAAAAAAGGCGGGAAAAACGGAAGAAAAGGAATTCAGTCGAGGCGTGGAAGAGAAAAGGGAGAATCGGCATCGGTCGCATCGCTACTGTGAAAAGGAAAATCGAGTGACGCGCGGCTAAGTCCAGCCTCTTCCGATTGTGAATCCGATCTATCGCGATTTTCGTCTCCATCGATCTCAATTCTTTCGTTTACGACGTTGCGTTCGATACGGTGAGTATCGTGTGTCCTTTTTCTCGTTGTTCGTCCGGCTTCCGTTGTGCTTAATTAAATATAAAAAAAATTAATTAAACAAATAAAATGGTTGTTCGGGAAGTCGTTTCAACTGTTGTAACAACGACGTTATAAAAACAACATAAAAACAACAAAGGTTTTCTCATAAAATATAAAGACGAAATGACTCTCCCAACGATCTAATGTTTTATTTTATTTTATTTTGTTTAATAAATAAATAAATAAAGTGATATACTGGCGTGCATGCGCATAATTACGTGTGAAATTAGCGTGAAAAGGACGGAATCTCTCGGGAGCAAGATCTTTTTTCTACGTCGTACTTTGTCGCGAATTGGTGCGAATCGGCCATCGCGCGTTTCTCATCGAAAAACGTTTAATTTTTCGTTCGTGTTACGGTTTTGCGTATCTTTCGACGTGAATTCCACGAAACGGAGAAGCAACGCGTCGATCGCGCGAATAAAGAGGAATTTTATTTGATGAAAACGATGCTTGTAAGTGTGCGAGCCAGAAATCGAATTAAAATCTGTAAAAAAAGGTCGAGTGCTTCGCGACTTGCGATATCAGGACTTTCGGGACTGTGGAAGGCTCTACATAAATACAATAATATACAATAATATACTAGGTTGTTCGAAAACGTTGCTTTTTATGTTTTTTTATGTTGTTTTTGCGATAACTTTTGGGAAAAAACGACTTTACTTTCCGAACAAGCTAATATATTTCCTACTGCTTCGACGTGTATCGAAAAGAGTAACGTCGTACCACCGACGCGTCGAGTAGGCAGGAAAAAGATCGTCGTGATCGAAGAGATTCAAATCCGTTCACTGCCGACTACGAGATGTTTTTGCTAAATTCAATGGGAATCTCGTATTTTAATACGATAATTATATTTTCGATTCGTTATGTCGATAATATTACAAGTGTCGCTCGAATACTCGAACACATCCGCAATTAAGTAATTTTAAATTTCAAGAAATTTCGTTCCTTTCTTCAAAATAAATTATTAAGTTTAAATAATCTTGATTAAATTATTAATAATTAATTTTCTCAGCGATAAATGGGTTAAATGGTGCGCGTATCGTGCGGTATCTTAGACGGATTAAAGAAACGACGTCGCATTCGGTTTTACATATTCGCTCCACTTTTAATAAGTTTCAATCGTCGTAAGCTACGTCGAGAATATTATCTAAATGACGCTTCATCGTGATTGAAAGCGTATCGCGCGATATTAAACGACGAAACGACACGGCAAATCTGATATTGATTCGAAGTAAAATAAAACGGTGCTAATCGTTTCATGAAAATTCCTCTACAACTATTTTAATTAATCTCACATAAATCGATTTTGCTTTCTCGACCTTTGGAAAAAGAATTTTTAGTCTCTAAATCTGTGGATAGTATTTGATCAACGTAAGGTAAATTCCAAAATATAAAAATACACTCTTTCGATGCTGACTATCGAACTGATCGTCGTCAAGAATGAAATTTGTAGTTAGTAATAATTTTTTAAAAAATTTTAATTTTTTAAATAGAAATATAAAGAATAGAAAGGTTCTACGGAAATTGGAATCGCGCAAAATCGTATAAATTTAAATGTCGAGAGCGTAGGAAGGAGAAAATAAGCCGGGGACGTTTAAAGAACGGTAGCGTCTGCCTCCTCGATTTTTTAACCCTTTAAGTAGTACGAACGTTTATGCGCGTCCTCTTGCTTTTTAACCATCCAGAATACGATCGTACATTTGAAGTTAATGAAACCATAATCGAAATTAATCTGATTCTTTTAAAGAAAAACCTCGTTACTCAAAGGGTTAAGAACAACGCGCGTTGCGTGGAGGAGCAACGTAGACTCTCGTTACAATTTTTCCCCCTCGAAGAAGATTTTTCAACGCGAGCTGATCCTCGGGAGCTATCTAGAATTTTAAAATTTCGATTTTTACTCAACGAAATTTTACGATTCCTTTATTGAGCTTCCAACCACCTAGAAAGAGACAAGTCTATATATGTTGTATACGTATATATATATTATATATTATTTGAATAAATATATATATATATTTTTATATTATACATTTTATAACATTTATTTTATATAAATATTTATATAAATATATAATAATTAAATAATATGTTATATATATATATATATATAAATTCCAAGTATAAATTCGATATCGGTAAAGGCGCGATATTGTGGCGTTAAAGGTGGCCATAAAGATACCGCGATTAATTCTTCAAGGTCGTGTTTCGAACGAGAAGATCGATTGGAGCGTTGCCAATCTCTCGCTGCGACTTCGTCACGAACGTGATTTTTCTCAAGAGAACTAGATAAAAATAAAATTATTAAAAAATGGAAATTTCGCCCTGCGACGTTCGTCGTTCGTTCGAAGATCGTTGAAGAAAGAAACGCAGACGACGAACGATTCGTTCGGGAACGATAACAATTTCGGCAAATTCGTGTCGTGCGCTGGCTAACGCACGGACATTACCACGATAATGAAACTTTGGACTTTTGATCGTAAAGTATCTCTCCTATCGAGATTGGTCGGCCAGTGATAACCGATGACGTCAGCGGCATTTTTCGTGAATTAGTTCATCGCTCGTATTCTTTTCGACTTTCTGCGCGCTTCAATTGCGATCCCCGACGCCTTGAGTTTACGCGCACGCACAAAGAAAATCCGACATTTCCTGAACGCCAACCTAATATTCGAACTCTTCTATCTAAATTCATAAATTATTTTTAAAAAATATATACTGATAAAATAAAATGGTATGTAAATATAAAGTAAAATATAAAATAGTATAAAAATGAGATAAAATAATAATATTTAAATTAATAATTTAATTTTTAAATATTAAATTCAGTGATTTTAACTCGATAATTAAAAATAAACCACGTCAATGTTATAAATTATTAAAAACGATCAGCTCAAATTGGCCCACTCCGTATTCGCGTACAAGGACTAAAAAGTTACGTTTCGTGTTGTAATTTTATCGAATCACTGTCCGACGCGATACCGACTCGATCTTGACGATTTCACAGTTTCGAACGTATTCGTGAATCGTGGCGCGATCGGCAGCTACGTCATTCGATTTAGAGTTGCTCTTTTACTCGATAATTGATTTTACGTTAGCCATTCGAACGTCTCCGGGGCCCTCGAAACAGCGTAGCTCGTTCGTCATTTAACGCGGACTCGATACGATCGCGAGTAACTTTGGGCGCTTAGTTCGCGCACGGATTTCGAGAAATACATTGACTCGATATCGAATCAATCGGTAGCTTTTGCGAACGATATGACCACGATGCGATCGATCCGCTCGCTCGCATTTCGGAAAATCGCAGTACTGAAAATGAAAACGTTTTCGATAATTAACGTCAAGTTTCGTGAAACTCTGACGCGATTAGCACCGTTCGGTCTGGGTTTCACCGAGCAACCAAAGGAACATTTACGAGATATTTATCCATAAAAATGGAAAGAGAATAAGTCGACGAACGACAAAATCGTCCGTGGTTCACTGTTTTAAATATTAAAAATAATATGTAATTAATAATAATATATTTTATAATATATTTAATAATATAATAATAATATTAAATATTTAAATTTTTATAATATTTTACAAGCGTGAGATTAGAAGAATACGTTGGTCACGCTGATCACGAGTATGGACTCGCTTATTGCATGAAAATAAGTGCCTATATGTATTCTAGCCTATATGCAACGAAATTTTTGCTTAAGTTACTTTTTTCAATTTTTTAAAATCGATTCATCGAAGGAAGTTAAACGATCAATTGTTAGTTATTGCAAACGTCCTTCAACGATCTGCCGAAATTCGTTCGACCGATCGATCACGTTCGATTTCATGGTAGCTCCAGACGAGATACTAGACGAGTAATCTTATCGCATCTCCTTGACGTAATGTTATTACCGATTTTATTCTTCGTTCGTGCTCTACATATTTTCGTCGATCCTATCTAATTCGACGAGTTATCTCCTCTGTGCGTCTAACGTCGCAATTGATTGCGATTGTCATCGTTCGAATTATTTGCTAGTCCATCGCGAGGCTTCGATTCCGATTTGCATCGTTTTTGCATCGGTGCACGAGCGTCGCTCCATTTTATCCCGGTGTATCCAAGGATGCTTCCCCAATTTGTCCGCGTCTTCATCGAAGTCCAATCGGCCAATCATTGGGGGCTGATCGACGTCACGTCGCTCCACGAACTAACGATACTTTGGTATTCCGTTTCGCGGACAGCGAATTCGTTCGATCCCTATGTGGAAATCTCGTGCTATCGATATTTGCGATGTCGAGAAAAAAGTACGCTAAGCGGCAGATAACTTAACACTAAGCGTACCAAGCGAGGTCGAATGACCCTTTTCAAAATTTATTTTAATTATTTACATCGCTTATAAAAATGGGAATATGTAACTATTTTATTGGTATACGTTTTACATTATTTCCTTCGATAAATTAACAATTTTTTTTCTAAAAATCAACGTCCATTTCGTAAGGGATACGAAAATGCCGCTACGTTTAATGTTAACACAGTTTGACTGCCAAAATACTGAAAAATGCCCTAGATTTTTATGTTTAAAATCTTATACGTAAGAAAATAAGACCGTTGCCAAAGTATGAATTACGCTAATTTTTTGAACGGTTACGTGTCACTCAGACATGGGTGACATAGCAGTCAAGGTGTTAACTTCGAAGTCTAGTTCGCCCCACGCGCTTCGTCTCTCCGCTTTATCTAATGATATTTCGTCAGGTTTTACAAAGTGTATCGATCGAACGGTTTGATTCTCTCTTTCGCTCTTCCATTTTTATTATCTCGTTCCTTTCGTACGTGCAGATTTTATCGCTCGTCTTTGATAAGGAACGAGTGTCAATCTCTACCGCCGATCGGGTTCTAATGTGTCGAGGCATCGCCGAAAAGCGGTTTCTTGGAAAGGATCGAAAAGTTACGTTCGAAAGAAAGAGACGACTACGAGGATTCCCAAGCAAATTGCGCACTCATATTAAAGTTATTTAGTCGCTAAAATAATAAACTTCGTTTAATTAATTATATTTTAATAACAATCAAAATTTCAATTTTTTATTTAATTATATAATCATTATTTAATAATAATTAATAAAATAATTAACATAGAAAAGGGATAAACTTACATACGTTGCTACAATTTCATTTAAAATAAATATCGCCGTTACATCGTTTGTTATATATTTTGTTAATTATTGTTCAATCGCCGTCGAAAATTTAACGTGGATAAATATAAAATATTTTCACGGTAATTCTATTAGAGTGAATTTAAATAGATTTTAATGCGATATAACAATGTGAGATACAAGTAAGACTTAATCGAGTAGCGTCACGAAAGAAGCGCTTATCCTACGACCAATCTATGTCTAATATAGCAAATATTTGCTCTTTGAAGAACTTTAGAGTGCAAGGCAAACACACTTAATACATCCACAAATATTTTTCATGGAACAAAACAAGATGAAAGTACATAGCTTATAGTAGTGGCAGAAGCATTCTTCTTTATCCTGTAATTTCCAGTATTATTAAAGCTTGATAAACAATTCCGCAAAAACAGCTGTAAATTGATATTATTTGTCACAAAAGTAAAGAATAATATTAATCACAATCGCTTATACGAGTATACAATTTTTTATTATTTTCACTTAACTTCGTGTTATTTTTTCTTTTTGCCCGTCTCTGAAAATTTAATCGTTTTGATTAAATTTAATAATTGAAATAAATAATTATGTTTCGTCTTTAAAAAAGTCTCTTCGAACTTGAATATTTCCTTTAAGAAAATATCTCTTTCCGTGGAATTTTACTTTCAATTTGTTTGGAAAGTTTCCGTATTGAGCAGACGTTTTATTCTTTCACGAAAATTCTATTAGGCTGTTCGGATAGTCATTTCGTTTTTTATTTATGAAAAACCTTTGTTCCTTATGTTGTTTCGATGAAAATCTGTTGGGAAAAAACGAAATGACTATCTTTGACTATATAATTATTTAACGTGGTTGTAACGCTGCTCGTTAAATAATATCCATAAATTGACGAAGAAAGTAATGTTTTATCTTTTCATATTTCACGAGAATTCTTATTTTCGAGGACCTTTGTTTAGCTGTGAAAAAAAGACGCGTCGTTTGTTGTTATTAATAACACCTCGACTTCGCACGAAACGATGATGTACAATTTAACAGAACATAACCTAATATAATGGAGATAATAAACGACGATTAAAACTAAAATTTTAATATTACGTACGATTACTAGGCTTCATCGGAGCTCGAATTTACTTTATTACCGTTTGTATTCCTCTTCGTTTCTGTCTTTCTACTGAGTGTCCTCGGTCGGTTTCGCGTGTTTATATATCTTCCGACGTTCTCATTTTTTCCATCGCTCGTCGGTTCGCGTTCGGCTGAATTTCACCTAGGCCGAGGACAGACATCAAAACATTCTACCTGCATACCGTGTTTCTTTCGTTCATTCCTTCTAGCATCTTTCGATAAATATCGTTTCTTTTCTATCTCGTGTACTAGAAGGAATCGATGTTGTATCTATCGTTTGCGATGGTCAACCACAATCGTATAATTCTAAATCGTTGCTATTCCATTGTCTTCGACTTCTTTTATTCGAGAAAATATCGAGTTGGAAAGTTCGTGCCGATTTTCGTTTTTTAAAAATTTATTTATTATTTCATTATTTATATTATATTTTTATTATATATATATAATTAATTTTTTTTCTTCAGAAAAAAAAGAAACACTTTTTCTTCTAAATCGGCACGAACTTTCCGGACTACTCAATATATCTTTACAAATGATAACAAACCGAGAAAGTTTTTAACGTACAACGACAGTCTACCTCAATACACGATTTAATATCGATCTCAATAATATATTTTTCAGGTCGGCTCGAGATCAAATAAAAGAAAATGCAGTTGTTCACGAAATTTGTCTGCTTGTTTTTACTCGTCACCTTTTTTGAGGCCGCCATTGTCCAATGCGAGCCAGAACCCATGGCTAGGCCTACCAGACCGAAGGTCTTCACCAGTCCGGAAGAATTGCGAAGATATCTCGACCTCGTCAAGGATTATTATTCCATGAATGGAAAGGCCAGGTAAGTTCACTCGATTGGCTCGTTAATTGAATGGATGACTCGATCGATAAACATTAGAATACAAAGAACGTACTGGTCTACGGGAGAGCAATCAAAATCTCTTCGATTTAAAACAATTTTTATGTATTTTCTTTTAAAAATTTTAAAAGAAGGAATCGAACAACTGCCTTTACGCTGGCAAAGAGTGCTAGAAAATGATGGAAACTATTTCGTTGATCGGTATTTAAGAATTCTTTAATAAATAAATGTTTTTCGCCATTTTGATTACTTTTCGAACCCCCAATTGCGTCGCGTTCTCTACGATATTTTCAATAATATTTCGAGAAAACGATTGAATAAGATTTTTCGGATTTTTAAGCGAATATATATGCCCATCATCCTAATAATTGTTGCCCTTACCTTCCTTTTCTGATCGGTCGCTAACGTCACAGGTATGGGAAAAGAGGTGATTATCTACCCTCAGTGACGAACATCGAACATCCTTGGGACGCCTTGAGACTCATACTCGAGGCTCGTCGACAAATGCAACAAGAAAAACAAGAGAAGTATCTGACCAATATCAAAGGTCTTTACGATTTCGACGATACCGATAAGAACAAGCACACGTTACGGATCGACGCGCAACCGATATACTTCAATAACGCCATGGACAAGTTTTACAATGACGTACAATAGATACCATACAATGACGGAAAACACACAAAATCTTCTCACTTATTTATTTTGCATCTAAGTATTCTTCGTTGATTACTCGATCACTGTTATTTATTTCTTTAAATGCTGGAACAATAAAATTAATCGTTAAGGAATAAGTTTATTAATTAATATTAAAGGGATTCTTACCGTAACTTAAAAACGTTGAGTCCAAAGTATATTTAACGAGAAATATTTATAAAGATTAATATTGTGCAATAAAGATATATCTACACAAAAACTATGAAGTGTAAAGGACTTCGGATAACTTCATTCGCACGTAATTGTGCCATATTATTTATTTTTGGGAATTTTAGATCGAAATCTTAATGAAATAAAAGACTAGTTTTGTAAATCAAAAGCGAACATTTGTAAATCAAGTTATTCTAAATAAAACATTAATAATGAAAATTATAATCGAATGTAAATCTGTTGTTTAAAAATGTTTGACGTTACGCTGCAAAGATGTACGGACATACAAATATTTATGTAATAGTAAATAATTATTAATCTAATTAACAATTGATATATTTCCGAATTATACAAAAACCGACCTTCCATTATATATTTCATTACCGAAACTCTAAGAAAAGATTTTCTTGCAAAATTCTTGATCTATAACGCAAAATCTACGCTGACTTCTCTATAATAGAATATGTATAATCGAATCGTTCTGCTAATATTGATGAACGAACGAAGCTATCCCATGGAATGTGACCTATGACGAAGGAAATAATAAACGAAATGTACGTTGTTAAATAATTTAACACCTTGAATTTTTATTTCGATAGTGTATCTCGGTAAATGTATTATCTTACACCAACTATTAATAAATAATTATATTTAACTGATAATTATTGCATATTCG
>JAITYT010000212.1:882979-902851 GCA_025433975.1 Liostenogaster flavolineata | reverse complement strand
ATACGACTCGATATTTATGCGGACTTACCGTTCATCGTCGTAGCTGAGAGAGTAAATCTCTGTGTTATGGTTGGGTTGTCTGCACCTCGCACTTATCAAATTGAGGACTGATTCGTTGAGTGGTGGAGACCACTTTTATAAACGTAGAACCTGTTATCAATTAACCTGCTCGTCGTCAGTTATCATATCCGGCTTTGAAAAATACTTGCCCCGCGCTACGCGTAGGGAATCTTACGATCTGAGTAATTTCTAGGAACCGTACGTACGCACATAGGTGGCTAAGGACACGTACAGGTTTGTGCAGCTAGCGCATCTAAGATTCGAGTTGCAACCCCTCTCCGTGTTCTTTTGCATCAAAGTATTCGTGCAATTGTTCCCACAGTGTAGTTCTCTCGTAATATTGATTCGTTAGGACTCAACTTCTTCGCATTTACAATAGTTGATCACTATTAGAAAGTAACATCACTATTATTGTAGAAAGTACAAGTCTTTCGCTTGACAGATATGCATGCCATCATTTAGAATTTTAAACGTAAGTCAAATAGAGAATCGTTTCGATGATGTTTGCGTGGAAATGTTAAATAAATTTCTACGAATGTAAAGCTACATATTGTATTTTCGCAATGAAAAATCATGAAGTTGTATTATTGACATTTTATTCATTACGATAGAAGTCTCGTCCAACATGAAATCAATTTTACGAATACGCATAACGAATCATAATCGTGAAAGGAACAATTTATCGTCAGGTGGGTCGCAAAGAGTAAAATTAATTTTGTTACTTCTACGTTACTTTTATGTTTTGATATATATATATATTTTTTGTTATTATGGATCTTAGAATATTGAATGAACCAAAAATATGTCTGTTAAAGCAGCATGCTACTAAACCGATGTGACGTTTAATTGTTTATTCATTCGATTGTTCAATTATTCGTCATATATCGATAGAAAAGTTTCAACTACTAGTTGAATTCTCTTAACAACGGCAAGTATCAGCTCGTCAAATGTTATCACGGGTTCTTTTCGATTTTTCAATGAGATCTGTCCATATATTTACTACCATTTGAGCTATAAAAATGCTTCATCGATGTGCTTTGCCGCAAGAAAATCGCTATTAACTTTGAGGAGACAATACGAAAGTAGTATCGTGAAAATTAATAGAACCAATGATTATCAAGTTTAATTTTGTATAAATACGCATCTTAATAGCTAATTTAAATAGTAATGTAGAGATTAAAGATTGTACAGATTTTTAAAACAGTATTAGTTATTTTTTTGCTGTTTTCATTGCTGAGAAAGAAATATTTTCGATGCTCGTTTAAATGTACGGTGTGTAAATCTTTTCTCTAGAGCTGTAGTTTCGAGGTGACAAACTTCTATGTTGCACTGATTGAAGATTATTTCTTTGATCTATAGCTTGTCTAATATATAAAATATTCCGCAAAACGTTCGCTAGAAACTAGCTCGACTTAAATTGCAGATAATTTGTCGTTATCGGAGAAACTTTATCTTGATTTCTTCGTTGCGTTAAAATGATTTAATTGTTACTTTTGCTAAGCAAATATTACGAAGTTTTAGTCAGCTTTCATCGAATGAACGCACCCAACAGATAACAAAAGTCTGTACAAGGATTATATAAACTTAATACAGAAATTAATTGAATCGCGATGTTACATTGTTACATTATTACATTGTTGTGTAATTCCCCGATATGTGGAACAGATAATTAACACATGGATAATCATGCTCAATATGGACTTCTTATTGTCTCGCGAAGTGATATCATAGATAATGCTTAAACTAATCTGACGGTCAATCGTCACTGTAGGTTTCAAACCTATTGAATCTACATTCCGAATTACGGCCGTTATCATGTAATAGACGAACGTAGCTTTGTTGGACACCTTCTATCTTGAAATATATCGCGTTTGTATTATTTTCTACATAATGAGCTTTTTAATACGAAATTTTACATATTATGTACATATTTAAGATATATATTAAATACAAATAAGACGATTGAACACCGTTGAAATGTTACCCTTTAATTTAATGTACGGCTTTGTAAAGTATCTACGCTGTTTCAAGATCTAAACAAAATTAAGAGTACATAATAAAATTCTCTTACTTTTTAATAAAAGTGTGGCTAAATATCATTGAAATGTAAATTATAAGAAATAAATTATAAAATAACATTTTGTAGTCTCGTCTCTTTAAGAACGAAGATAACGCATTTTTAGATAACGAATCCTATATCGTAATTTATCACCGTGTTCACGTTTGCAAACGTAAATTCCAAGGGTAACTTAATCCCTAAAGTGGAGATACACACACACATAATTATATATATGCCTAAACAAAAATTCAGTATTTTTAAATTGATAATCTGCAAGGTTTGCCTCTGAACAAATCTCAGTCAATTGAACAGTATAATAGAATCTCGTGTAATAAATATTATTATTTTATAAGGTCATTTTACGTACAAAAAACTCTAACTCAATTCACGTAAATAATAGCATTTAACATTTTAAATATTTAATGTGATAGACAAAAATTGTTTCGGCTTCTTATAAAAATAAATATAATACTCAAAAAAAATGTTATTTTACATAAAATTCTAAGAAGAATTTTCCGTAGCTAATATTTTCTAACTTGCTTTTACCAATTGCTCCAGATTTACTTTCAATTTCATTTCTTTTACACTAAATAATCGTTTGCCGACTACCGATAATATAGAAAATTTTCTTCGAAATTTCGGTATGACGATTCAAAAAAAAGTAACCATCCGTCGATTAAAACTACTTCGACGTTCCGAATGTCACCTCCGAAGAAAGTAAAAAAAAATTAATCGCGACTACGTGTAACTGGGAAAGTATTGTAATTGCCTGTTCAGCTAATAGATGGCAATATATCAAAAACGGAAAAATTATTAGGGGTTTTAATGTATATTTTAATGTTTTACAGTCAAATTATCAGTTAAGATAAGAGAAGTCCAAAGATACGTGTGTATCGATATGCGGTTGAACGTAGTAACACGCTTTGTCGCAATATTTATCGTTCCTTTGTTTTAATAATTAACGATACCAATGTCCTGTCATTGCACCACGATCAAGTCTATAAAGTAACGTCATTTTGGTTATTCTAAACAACGACATAAATAATTTCTCTCTTATAATAAGCCTATATGTATTTTTTTACTAATAATGCATTCTATAAGTTGAAGAAATATGACGAATGATTCTAAGTTCGTACATCTACGCTAGTTTAGAATTTATAATTATAGTTTAATAATGTTTAACTTTATTGTGTTCTATATGAATTTGGTCAGATTAGAAAATTTGTCGATACACCGCAATTATATCTCTTCAATTTGTACGAAAGTACAGAAAGCATTAATCTCACAATCGTTTTACTAGATTTTCCATAAATGAATTTGTAATTACATCAAAATGTGTAATTCAAAATTTGTTATACAACTAGTAATAGAAACAGATTAGCGAAAAATAGGACAAGTTATAAATAATCCAGACTATACGAATAATAAAAGCAATTCTAAGATATTGGTTAAAGCTTAATTACCGATTAATGACGAATAATAAATAACGAATTTTGCATAAAATAATCAATTATCTCTTTTTTCGACATTCCACAAAATCTTAAATAATAAGTGCGAGATTTTTAAAACAAATAACAAATAAAATTTTCCGCATCGATCTACGAAGTTTGCCAAAACTCTGTGAGAAGTTGAGTTTATAAAAAGAGGACAAATCATAAAACAATAACGAAATATAATTTGCACTGTAAAGTATAATATCATTTGCAAGGAGTCATTTTATTACATTGATTTAATAGAAGTTAATACAATTTCATTTTAGTTCAATACCACAGAAATTCGAAATAATTTCTCTCTAAATTTGGATGAAGTAGAAAGGAGACAAATTATTATATTTTTATTTAATGCGACCAAAAATTATTATCGATTCCTACGGGGAAAGAAATGTATGCATTAAAAGATCCAGCGGCTCTTACGTTCCAGAAATACGTGGAATTACGCACCTAACAGTAGCTTTCGAATCGTATAGACAACAATAAAATTCAACAAAAATATATTTTATTCGTTCAAGAAATTATACAGTTGAAAGAACATAGCCTATATAAAAAATATATAACACAAGATTATAAAAATTAGGAATTGTATATACATTTTATTGTACCGTATTCAGAAAAAACATTTCGTATGTGATTTTTAATCTATTTTTTCCCTAGAAACACTTCGTACGATAAGCAGTTTGCCTTCCAGAATAGCAATCGTGTAATGCACGTTATTCCTTATATAAATTTAGTACTGGCAACTGCATTCGTTATACGAGCTGACACAATTACGCGTACGTGTATGCACAGCTTTTTAAAGTGCACGATAAAGTGTATGAGAAAAAGCAGTAGAACAACGTGCATATTGCTATATGTTATTATGCTTATTAATCAAGACTGATAATGAATTCTCATTATTCCTAAATGAATATTCCTATTCAAGATCCTCAAGAAATCTCAAGTAGTTTTCTAAATCACAATAAATATTCCACACAGTACGAAATTAGGGGTTCGCACTTTCCTTTCTATGTCGATTCCTTCCACGTAATGCGATACCCATAACGCTAACCAAATTTCACAAAAAAATATTAGACGACGATAACGATGACGTTGATGTAAAACTAATCGCCCACGACGATTTCATTCGTACCAATAACGATTAAGCGGACGTTGCTTCTTCTTACAATCCACCGAGCCCGAATTTTCGCATCTCTTGGTCTTATCGTTCCAATTTCTGCTGCCGTAACACTCGCGAAGTATTTTTTCACCGTTCACGCACTCGTAGTACTTGTAACATTTGCACTCGTGCGGCAAGTAGACGATCCTAGAGGAACCCGCTGGTGGACAGTTCTCTTCGGCCCCGTATACGTCGCAATCGTCCGGCATCTCGGAATTCGGCCAGTCACATTGCAATCTCTTCGAATTGAAATATTGCCCTCTCGGGCATTGCAGCAGCACTTTTACGTAATACAAGGTACAATTGTCCTCGTGCGGTTCTTTCGTATGACCGTAGGTGCAATTGATCACGATGTCGCTACAGTTCTTTGTATACTCTGGTGTCGAAACATCAACCTCGGGTGTAGTGCTGGGCGGGGTGCTGGGTGAAGCGATGGATGGAGTGTTGGATGGGGTGTTGGATGGGGTGTTTGATGGGGTGTTTGATGGGGTGTTTGATGGAGTGTTGGATGGAGTGTCGGATGGGGTGTTTGATGGAGTGTTGGATGGAGTGTCGGATGGGGTGTTTGATGGAGTGTTGGATGGAGTATTGGGTGAACTTGATGTAGTGTTGGATGGACTTGATGGAGTATTGGATGGGGTGTTGGATGGCGTGTTTGATGGAGTACTGGATGGAGTGTTGGATGGCGTGTTTGATGGAGTGCTGGATGGAGTGTTGGATGGAGTGTTTGATGGAGTGCTGGATGGAGTGTTTGACGGAGTACCGGGTGTAGAATCGGGTGTCGTGCCATTGGATGTACAATTCGCTCGATCCGGCCAATCGCAAACTTGAAGTACCTTATTGAAGTGTAACCTCTCGCCTTTGGCGTTCATAAGAGGACAATCCATTAGGTACTTCCTGCCTACGTGACACTTGTAGAACTTTGTGCAATCATACTCGTGAGCAAGGTGGACAGTGTAATTCAGCGGATCCACCTTTGGGCATTTCGTTGGGATGGGAAGTATCGGCTTGTCAGCGGCCATAACGGCGTATACGGCCGCCGCCAATACAACCGCCAATGGATAACTCCCTGCAATTGAAAGTACAATTAAAAATTCATCGATTAAAGTGTCAAACGCGTGGTAAAGCGAACATTAGGTCCACAACGGTGGCAACCGATAAGGATTCGTGGTGTTTCAGTAGCGAAACGAAAAGTAAATACTTATGATATCGAAAGGAAAGTAACGATAAAACGATTCCGCCCATTACGATTTTTTTAAATGTTTTGCAATCACTCACCTCTCATTGTACTTAAACGCGTAGCTTCACTCTCTGATTGGTAAACTCTTTCCTTTCACGATAAATGTCTCTAATTGACAAGATGCAAACAAAATGAGCGACTTTTATATGCGTGCATCATCTTATCGTATTCTTCGTTGCACATCTTATCTTTCAATCTGTTTGTTATTTATCGCTTCCGGTTTTTTAAATTCTTCCCTCATAATCATCGAGGGTTACCATTTTTCTGCTCTCACCGCGAATCAACAATTAAATCATGCTGATACGTACGTTCTTTCGCGTATACGACGGTCAAGATTTCTCATTATCGCTTCAAATGTTTCATCGACATTTGGAGTTATCTTCTCGATCAATACCTATCTTCGACAAAGTGCACCTTACGTATTTTCTCCTAATTATTGCGATAAAAATGCTCCACTTGAAATATAACGAAATATAAACGAAGAAAAGCAACAAAGAATAATACTCATTTTACGTCCTATGTTTGCTATTTTCGATAAAAATTGAAATAAAAAATGAAAGCTTATGTTTGACAACATACGTTTGTGCTATATGCGTAAACTGAATTATGTATTGACGATTTAAAAGCGATATTAAGAGATAGTAAAGGCTCATTACATTAAACAATACTTTAAACAAAATACCCGGTATGAAAGCGAGAACGAAATTATAATCGTAAAATATGTTTGATTTATTTGGAACAAAAGATCGAATATTTTGAAAATATCTTTTGTCTATCCGAAGAATATAAATAAGGTTTTGTGAAAATTGTTAAATAAGAATTTATATTTTTTATTTTCTATTCTTATAGCCGAAAGGTTTTCGAAAGAAATGCAACAAATTTTTATTTTTTGAATCATCGGCTATTGATATACGAACCGCTTACCTTATAATAAAAGTATTTAGTATAAGTCAATTTTTCAATAAAATCGAGTACAATTCCACGCAATCTTTTCATTATAAAAGAACTTGCAGTCAACAAATTAAAAATTACTGAGAATTTTTTAATAGAGCCAACAAACGGAATTATACAAGTACTTATTTCCAAAGTGGCATAAGTTATTAGGAATACTGAAAATTTTGTTTGTTTTCTTACCCTTTAATTATCGAACGAAATTTAATCGTGACTTTAAATTAATTAGCAATATATCGATATCGGGTGTATAGACTTGATTTTTCTTTTAGACTAAGGAACATTATTATTTTATTTTCAAAGAGCAATGCAAAAAATTGTGATCATGTGTTTCAACGATCGCTGTATTTCACCCGTGTCTAAGACCTTTAGTTTTAGATTTAGATAGAGAATATTGTAAAATATATGCCTGAAAAACACAGAAACCACGTGGTAATTAGAGAAATCATAGATATTTATGGACTGTCCTAAAGGTGTCGATTGAAACACACAGGAAATAGACAAAGCCAATCTCTAGCGAAATTGGTTTCAACAAACAGTTCGAAAAACGGACCAATCGTAATCGATAAAACAAGTCAGGCTTCTGTTTTTCATGTTTGAACTAATCTCGAGGTAGTACAGAAAAGATAAAATAAATGAAATATTGAAAATGAAAAGATTTGACTTTTATATTAAGAAACATAATATTAACGCACGAAAATTGTATGTACCGATTACGATAATTGTATAAATTGATTCTATTTAAAAAGAGACAAACGCATGTAACGAGTTGAATAAACAATTACAGAAGTGAAGAAAACATCAGTGTGCAGTTATTTTATTTATTTTATAATTCTTATAATATGATATATGTTTCATGACAAATATTATATCGCAATTTTCAATTGCGATCTGTTTTTTTATTTTTAACTTTAATAGTAATATTGCTTAAATCTTCGATCGACATCTATATCATAAAAAATATGTTAAAATTTATCTTCGAATAATGAATTGCATACGGTGAAATTCCTTTACCAAAAAATGTATAGGTTATTATTTAATTTTGACATTTAGCAGACATTTAAAGTTTAATTAGTATCGCATTACGGATCAATCATAGATAGGAAAGGATGCAAAGGATACATTATCATATCTCTGACAAGGTGTTACGCCATTATTGTCACATTAAGTTTTGACTACTTTTCTTTATTAAAAAATTACGTTATTTCGTTTTTACTTAATTTATCTTTTGAAAACTTGTGTCGATTTAAATTAAATATCAATTACGTCGATACGATTTCTATCGAAATTAATAATGAACGGTAATAGGCTAATAATTAATGTCGATGCAGATATCCGTATGAGTTCATTTCCGAATACTTGACAAGATGCTAATTAGGCATGGCAATAAATACGATATCAGCGTTTAAATTTAACATGACAAGATCTAATTATATGCGAAATAACATGGGAGAGGGCGAACGTATTTACAACAACTTAAGCAAATCTAAATCGACGATCATGTATTATTTGTCGATAATGGTTTATTTGACATCAAATATTGGCTTAAAACGATGCAACGGCTACTGGTAAACAGAAGTTTATGGTGTAACGCAACGATAAACTAAGAAAACATTCTAAAAATTACGTACTAATGCGCACTCAAGAATCGAGATCCTTCGTTCGATTCGATCGAATGCGCGACATTGTTACGTTCAAAGTCATCTCCGATTCGTTGATTCCGGTAAATAGAGGTCGATATTCCAAAAGCCGTATTTTCCTCTATCAGGATACAGATCTTGGAAGAATTTCGATGAAATTCGCCGACATGCTCGTTATGCTTCTTTATTATACTCGCAATTAGCCTCTTCCGGGGTGTCGCAGAATTTCGCTTCGTTATTCCAATGCAAATCACCTTCGCATTTACGGAGAATCTGCTTGCCTTTCCTGCAAATGTAAAACTTCTCGCAGGAGCACTCGTGAGGCAGGAAGATAATCTGCGTCGCTCCGATCGGGCAAATGGGCTTTCTAGGTTCCACGTCCTTCTTTCCAGCCTTGCATTCGTGAGACCAATCGCCCGGATTGTCGCAAACTTTCAGATCAGGGTTGTAAAGCAGACCCTCGTCGCACTCGTATCTGATCCTCAGTCCGCTCTCGCATTCGTAGAAGACACTACAGTCGGTTTTGTCAGCGATTCTGGTACCGTCTGGGTTATTGGCACATCCGGACGTTGGCGGCTTCACTGGCGGGAGTGGCGCCGCCGATGACGAGGTTGGCGATATCGGAAGTGGCGGTTCTTCCTCGCGAGGGGTGCAGCCCGCGTTTCTAGGCCAATCGCAAACCTGAAGGACTTTATTGAAGTGCAACTTGTTACCTTTCGTATCCCTTAACGGACACGTCTTCAAAATTCTTTCGCCTTCTTGGCACGTGTAATATTTCGTGCAATCGTTTTCGTGCGCCAAGTGGACGGTATAATCCAAAGAGTCGTGAATCGGGCATTGCGATGGAACAGGAACGATCGGTTTATCATCGGCTAGGACAACGTAGAACGTGGCCGCAAGAGTCACGACCAATAGATAATCTCCTAGAATTGCGATAAAAAAGATTAGGTTGTCCATCAATTATAGACGATTTCCGAAATTTTTATTTATTTATTTATTTAAAAAATGTTAAATAACAATCGGCAGAATAGTTTCCATCGTTTTCTAACACCTTTTGCCAGCGTAAAGGCAATTGTTCGATGCTCTTTTTAAAAAATCTTTAAAATAAAATAAATAGAATTTTTAAAAATCGAGTTAAGGATACCTAGAAATTCATTAAAGCAAGGAATGAATTAACTTTGGTAGCCAATAGGATCGAATTTTTGAAAAATGAGAAATGTGACATAATCGTTTTATTCGAAATATGTATCGCGAAAATTGAAGTTACGCTTATTCATTTGTCCCAGCAGTGAAATTACTTAATTAATTGCGTTTAATGCATTTTGAAATATAAAGAATAAAATAGGAAGAACTATTGTGCGAACACTACCTTCGATAGATTAGGCCATTATGGAAAAAGAACAGAATAATTTGCGTCTTACCTCTCATTATGATAATCTAGATTTCCTCCTTATTTTATATCGATTAGTCACATGTCACGTCAATAACTAAAGGTGTCATAGAACACGGACGACTTTTATATTCAGTCAAAATCTTATCGTTTAATGAATTGCATATCTCGAATTTCTATCAATCAATCTATACACGCATTTATCACTTTTAACCTCCAAAACTTATTATTATCGTACGGTTAAAGGGAGACTAGCGATTCTATTTGTTGCATTCGAACGAAAGGCGCGAACGTTTTATTATACTTTTTTAAAAAGGAGTATATCTCGCGTCTTGCATAAATTCAAGGACGAGTCGGTTGAATTGTAAATAAGATATTTGTTGGAAGTATTTACATCAATAAAATAAATTGGCATGATACTAAAAGTGGCACTTTAAATACGTGAAGTGTCCTGGATAATTTTGATAAAATTGATTATCGATGCTTTCAAGACAATAAACATTTCCTTAAAAACACGAAGCCGTAATAGCTTTTTTAATTGGGAGGAAAACGATGCTTTTTATCATTTTGACCTCACCATCGACGTTAGAAAATTTCTAAAAACGTATAAACAGTATAAACGTTTGTCGTACGTGCATGCTAGGCAGCGTACATTTCAAGCCAGTGATTCTTAAAATTTGGTAAGCTTTTATTCTGCAAAGATCTCACGCTTAGGCGGAGTAAATTCATCACTTTGCAGAAAAATTAGATTTCGCTCATATATGGAAAATTATTTTTATAAGTCATGAGTTAGATTTCAAAAAAATACTGTACAAACAGTTATCGTACGGGCCTTAATCCACACGAATTAGACACGTAGATTTCGTTTGACGATCGTACATATTACACAAGGTTAGGCAATAATTCCGATCGACACGCCTTTTCAAAAAAAATCGAAGACGAGGAATTTGATTTAAATTAGGAAAAGTATCGTGACTATCGATGGTTTTTTTTAAAAATGCGAATAGACGTTCTCGGTATTCTTATACGACAACTGAGGCCATCGCGAATTCAGTAATCCATAAGACTACCATTTTTGCAAACATTCGTACGTCCTTACGATTTCACTTAATTCCTACTACAAAATATATCAGAGACAAAATTTATATTCGCTCGTAAAATAACACGGGTAAGATTTTTGCGTGTAAATATTTTTTCCTGTTATCACGAACAGAAATAATCTAGGTTATCAGTATGTAATATAATGTTTACGATTCTAATGTTGGATGTTTACGCACGTAATACGATTTATTATTATAAATTGCGCAATTTACGCAATTAAATTAAATATATTAAATTGCGCAAACGTAACTATTCTTCTGTTGATTATCGCTGATGAATCGATGAAAATTATAATATAAGCAGCGTTTAAATATCTCATGGGAGACCATAGCTATTGAAAATTGGATCTACTGTGAAAGAGCAATGTTTTATGGTAACATTTTCGTTAGATTATTTTAATTTTATTGCGTATTATTCGACGAATTCGAAGCGATTAAGTTTTATCATTCGAAGAAATTGATTTTCTTTAGACCTCTAGCCCGATTGTAATTCCTTTTGTTGAATTATCGATTAATAAAATTGATAATGATCCGTGACAGAGCATCGATAAAAATAAAAAATTGAATATTTGTATGACGTATATGACGCAGATCTATTTCTGAAAATGTCGAGGGCGCACATTCTTCCGTTGTTACATCAGTTAGTTTTGTACCTTACACTCTTGTATATCAGAATGATTCAGACGTACTCAGATAGTTGCTAATTTCACGATTTCTTGACGAAAAACTTATCAGCTTTTCCCCCTTCGAGCTGATTTTAGAGAGTTTTTTTACGAAGTTTTTCTAACCAGCGATATTAGTTCACGAACGATTACTTTTGCGTTGTACAAACGTCGAAGATTACGACGTACAATGTTATTCACGTCGCATATAAAATTGTACGATCAAATAACGCTGCCTACCAAAGCTTCAGCTAATTATTTACGTTACTGAAAAAAGAGTTTATATTTTAATAAATGTATCCACTTTATAATCGAGCACGTTTGCGCGTACGTACTTATTCGTGTTTCTTTTGTACAGTCTCTCGAAGTTATCAGAATTCTAGAAATTGATTAACAATCACAAAGGAATTTCGAGAAGAAAGTGCGGTACATTGTCCTCAGCTAACTTGTACGTACAAACAGCGATTTTAATTTTATCGGACGAAGATATTTCCTCCAAGGTAATATCGGCCTAAACTCCATCATTGTATTAGAAATACTTTCGCGTCTAAAGAATACCTTGATTTTAATTATTCCGTCTATTGTATCTTAGGTACCATTCTTATTTCTATATTATCATTTCAACCAAGCCATGTATCACGTATGCAGTGTTGTCAGATAGGAACCAGTCGATTCCACTGATTGAAAGGTATGAAGATTATCTTGATAATACGATGAACAAGTTCGATAGCATACAATTTCTCGATCGTTTTAATCTTCCGTTCGATTCTTGTGATTTATATTTTTTCGTTCGAATTTTCTTTGATTTATGTGAACGAAATAACCAAATTATTTTAAATTAACTTCTATCGATTAACTAATAGTATAAATTATATTACATAAATTATATTATATAGTAATAATAGTTACAAGTTAACTAAATATTAGGAATATCTTAATTTTATCTTATACTCGACACGTGCGAAAAACGTAAACGTTCGCGTATAAAATTATGAAATACGATCGGACAATTTCTAATTGCAATTAAATTATAATATTTCAATGTAACGTTCTCATTCGATCCGATTCGAACGAAGAATTTTTAACATAATTCGATATTTTCAGTCATCCAATTTAAGTATCGAAGCCATTAGTCATCAGTCATCGATAATAAAAGTAACGTGTCGAGAATTTAATAAGAAAAAATATTTCATCCTAAACAATGCATTAAAATTCAACCGCATTTGTCAAAATGTATGGATCAAAATACGAACGAAATTTCTCTTCTTAAGTTTATTTACTTAAGATAAGTGTTCATTTAAAGCGTACTTGATTAAATCTGTTAACTAAAACAATTAGATATATCCTGTCATCGGAGAACCACTTCGTTTCCTGAATGCTTATGATATATATTGATTTCCTTTGTAATAAAATACTATAAGAAATAAAATATCAAGGAAACGTTCCAATGCTATTTACTGTAAAAGTTAGTCGACAAATTTCTGTCGCTTTTCTTAATCTCTCATTGTCTTTATTATCGTTATTATCTGGCATTTGAAGCGATACAAGCGCGCTTTTGGAACAACCTAATATATATATACACATACACACACATTTAAAAATCCAACATTTCATACACACGAACCTAATACATAGCGTAAGATCGTAAAAATAAGAAATTGTACGGTAATTTCAGAGCTAAAGTAACGAAAATTTTAATCGTCTTCGTTATTTACGAGTGGCCGGATGTCGTTATCGAAATCGCGACTATACCGTACAAGAATACTCGAAATAAGAAAATAAAAAATGTTAAGCAGAACACTTATTTCTTCAAGTAAACAAAATTTTATTGTGAAATTTGTTTATGAATTATCGTAAGTAAAGGAATAAAATAAATAAACATAATAATTAATGCGACGTGTCGAAGCGTTTTACATCGCCAATAATTTTTTTAATATCTGGTTCTACGCTCGTAGTAGCTATTCTTAACATAACCTCCAAACGTAAATCGTTCATATATTCAAATATATCATCAGTACAGAAAATGGATTCCAGATAATAGATAAATCGCGAACGTCAGCCGTGCCTGGTCTAACCGCAAATCGACACGGTCATTCGCGTACCACGATCGTTCGTGCCTTGCGATTCCGTTGGACGGTACAATTCGAGAACTCGGGACTTATTTCTTATCGTTTCGAAGGCCGAGATAACGATCGAATCACTCTATTCGTTCACTCACCCAAATATCGCCGCTCGTAATCGTCGATACCAGCGTCGACTGCCCAATGGTCCGATTCAAACTGGAACATCGAGCGCGCGCTCGCCAGCTCCGTCGGTACGGTCGCGGCCACCCGGCCGATAAAACAATGTTCGCGCGGTTACCGGTGGAGGAAACGTCGCTCGCTCGTTGGCGGTCGACAAAAAAGGAAGCGATCGGTGGTCTCACTAGCGTAGGAGCTTCCGTCGATCGCCGTAGAACGTCGCCGTGGTGGCGGCTCGCCGGAGTCGCCGCCGTGGTCGCGCTGTCGCAAAAATAACGATCCAATCAAGAGCGTGTAAACAATGTCTACGCGCCGACCGATTGGTCCTACTGTCGCCAAGTCGGCCAGTTTTGACGAATCGGGTGCCGCGCATCGGCTAGAGCGGAAACGGGCAGCGCACGTCCTCCTACCCCCACCAACGTGGTGCGCGACGAGCACTCAGTAGACTCAGCCATTTCTCTCGTGAAGCGTAGCAACGCGCTCGGACTGTCGCGACGGTTTTTTTCTTCCCCGATAGATCGTGCGGGTATTCCCGGAAGTTTTGCAAAATAACGCGACGCAAAAGGATGATACACTCCGGGCGCACTAGGCTCGAGGTAAGTTAACGACGCGACGAGGCTGTCCACTTGCGTTTTGGCGTACGTACGAAACGGCGCGTTCGACCAGCCGTGATCCGATCGTCGATGGGCGGGAGGGGGTGGGGAGCGAGGGGGGCGTCGTGCGTGTCCAATGTTGTCATTGCCGTGGCGAACAGCTGATTCGCTCCCCCTAGCCACCATAAAGCGGGACGGGCTCGTTCGTCGTTCAACAAAGTTTCCATCGTCTCCTACTCGGCCGAGATCTTCCTCGCCACGCCGTTTCCTTTTTATCGTCTTTCTTTCCTCGTCCACGAAGATCTCCGATCGAACTTACCTACGAGAGGCTCGACTCGACTCGACTCCACTCGATTCGACCCGACTCGACTCGACTCGACTCGACTCGGCTCGTTCCTTCCTTCGTTCGTTCGTTCGTTCGTCCTCGACCTAGCTCACGATATTTTTTCGTTAGCTTACTCGCGTTTCGAGCGTCTCTACCTGTCGCTACGCGAGAGTACGTATCCTATACCATCGACCGCGCGGGTGCGCGCGCTTGTGTGTGCGTGCGTGTGTGTGTGAGTGTGTGTCTGCTGTGTGCGTGTGTCCATCGTCCTTTGTTCTCTATCTTTCTCTTTTCTCCGTCTTTCTCCGTCTCTCTCTATTTTCTCTCTCTCTCTCTCTCTCTTTCTTTCTTTCTTTCTTTCTCTGTCCTCTGTCTCTGTCTCAGTCCGTCCGTCCGTCCGTCCGTCCGTCCGTCCGTCTCTTTCTTTTTCCGTCCTCGAACTCGGCCGTCGTAGTCGTAGTTTCATCGTCAACATCTTCGTCTCGTTCCTACTGCCGTCATTGTCTCTCGTCTCGCTGCCACTTTTTCCCCAGCTTCGCGATCGTCGTTGACACACAGCATCCTTATCGTCGTTGCGTAGTAGTGCAGTCGTAGCGATTATTGTCATCGATGTCATCGTCGTCGATATCGACGTTAATCGACGCCTTCGTTGGACGGTTCTGTCGTCACCGTCGATTACTCTCGCTTCCGTTCTTGTTATCACTGTCACTGCCAATTCCACTGTCATTGTCGCTGCCATTGTCATCGTCATCGTTCTTGTTTACACGGCCAGTGGAAAGAGCGAGTTCTTGTTGTTAAACGATGGAAACCCCCCACCCCTCGTTTTCCACCTGCTTTTCTTCCTCCTCCTCCTCCTCCTCCTCATCTGCTCTTCCTTTTGGATCTCTCCCTCCTCCCCCTGCTCTCCTCACCCCTCCCCATCCAACTCTTCTAGCATCACCATTCTTTGTTCTTTCCTGTCACAGCGTCACGACGCAACGAAAGCTTCTCTGTCCTTCTTCTTCTTCGGCTTCCTCATCTTTTTATTCTTATTGTCATCGTCGTTCTTCTTGTCGTCCTTCATCGATGCCGATGTCGAGATGTCGTTATCGTTATCGTTGCGTAGTTAACGTCGAACGACTAGTTCGACGTCGTTCGATATCGTAAAAACGCGCTACGGGTGCTCCAGCGTCACTGATCGCTTCGAATCGTCACGCGAGATTATCAACTTCTGTCAGCAATTTTTTTTTAGCAATTTTTAGGTTGTTCGGAAAGTAATTTCGTTCTTTCAAACGAAAAGAATGTCGATTTTTCATGTTCTTTCCTGGTTTTTCGATGTTTTTGTGAAAAACTGTCGGGGGAAAAACGAAACGTTTCCGAACAGTCTGACGGAATATCGACCAACTTCTCTCGAGTACTCCGACGCGGTCCGAAGAAGTTGTCCTTCTCTTCGGAGGATGCCCGTCCGTCGTGGCATCCTGTCGCGGACCTGGAAACGACGTCTCCGCGTCGAGGCATCCTCGAGACCCTTGGAACCTCTTCTTCTCCCATCTTCCGGCTGATGTCTACAGATCACGCGTCTTTCTTCGCTGATCTATCCGATTCGATCCGATGACGACGATGATTACGAGGAATTTATAACGGCGTAACGTCGAATCGCTTGTGTCGTGGGAGGGAAGAAAGGAGCCAGCGCGCTTTTCCTCGCTGGTCAGTCGTAAACAAGCGAGTTTCCAGCGGCTGCCAGTGACGGACGCGGTACGCTCGAGGGGAATCCTGATCGAGGGTGGATCCAGGCTGGATCGTCCTGGTTGTCGTTTCGGTCCTAGTCAAGATCGCGATCTTATCGTTAGATCGAAGAAGATCTTTGGTCAGAGCAAACTTTCAAAAATGTCTGTCGATCTTCGACGAAAAGAATCTCCCCTTGACTTCGCTAGGAAGAATCGATGATGCGCGATTTACGATCCATTGAGTGTTTCGTTGCAAAACGTGATTCGATGGACATCGACCAACTCGATCTATGGGTCAGGAACGAATGGTGCGCGCGAGGAGAATCCTTGTGGATGGAAAATGAATCGTCCTAGTCGTCGTTTTGGTCTTAGTCGCGATCGCGATCTTATCGTTAGATCCGAAGTCTCTCTTTTGATCAGAGGAAACCTTCTCGAACTTTTCGTAGCTTCTAAGCTACGATCTATCGTGTCTATTCAGGAAACGTCCTTCGATCTAGAACGAAAAGAGTCTGTCTTTATCTTCGCGAGAAAAAAGGATCGATGATCCGTGACGTCATTAAGACGCGGAAGAAAAGAATCGCTGATGCGCGATTTACGATCCATTCTTGAGTGTTTCGCTGCGAAACGTGATTCAACGGATGTAGACCGACTCGATCGATGGATCAGGAACGAATTATTAATCCTTGTGGGTCGAGAACGAATCGTCCTAGTTGTCGTTTCAGTCCTAGTCGCCATCGCGATCTTATCGTCAGATCGAAGCCTCTTTTGATCGCGGCAAACTTTCTCGAACTTTTTGTAGCTTCGATCGATTTCGTCCATGAAATATCGTTTAATCTCTCCTTAACTTCCCAAGAAAAAGGATCGATGATCCGTGACGTCATTAAGACGCCAAGGAAAGGAATTCTTCGAAAAGTGCCTCCACCGAGGAAACATCCTTGAATCTGCAAGAAAGGGAAGAAGCGTCTTCTTAACATCACAAAGACGGATCGATGTATTGCCAAGTTCGAGCCAATAACAGGTAGCTGGTTCCGAAACATGATTCATCCGACAAAGACAGCTTGATTTACGAGGCAGGGACGATCGGATGTGACCAGAACGCTTCCCCATGGATCGAGAATAGATCCTTCCACTCGTGATCGTGATTTTATCGTTGGATCGAAGCTTCCTTTTGGTTAGAGCAAACCTAATCGATCTTCCAGTAGCTCCGATCGACTCCATTAAGGGGAAATAAGGAGTGCGAGTCTCCGACGAAACGAATCTTCCGGTAAGTTTACGGGAGAAGATCGATGCCTAGGGATGTTCGACCTGCTCGAAGGTGGCTCGCTGTAAAACGTGATCGATCAGACACGACCCCTCCTCCCCCCCGATTGACTGAGCTTCTGGCGTCGTCTCTCCGGCCTAGTGCCGAGATCCAGAGCGAACTCGAAGTCGCTATCCATCCTCCGATGGATCTTTAACATGTCGACAAGCGATCGAGCTTCCGCTGATAGTTCTAACGCCTTCCGCGCGACTTTTCGGATCTTCGACCCCGGCCACTTCATCCCCACGTTTCTCCCGTCGACGCTCGATAACCCAAGCGCTTTCCTAACTTTCTTTCCCTTCTTTTTAATTTTCTTCTTCTTCGTTCCTTCGAGTTACGATCGCGCCGAAGATCGAAAGACTCCGCGAATTACGCGCGCGAATCGATCGTTTAGCCCGAGGCTGGGAAACTATCGAAACGCGACCGGGGTCAAGAGGAGATCGCGCTGTTGTTGCTGGTGTTGTTGTGGTGGCTGATGCCACCTGTCGCCCCCGAGATTTCATTTGTTTCGTAGTTTTGGAGTCTCGAAAGCATTCGATCGATCGTCTATGGGAGTTCTCTTCTCTGTTTTTCTCAATCTCTGCGTTGGGGCATCGACCAACATCTCGAGACGTTCGCGGTTCGTGACCGTGTGCCGGGTTCCATGAACGCGAACTAAAATCGTTAAAGAGTACGACGACAAGCCGTCGTTATCACGCTCGAATAGAAGCGGAATATCGAGATCGTACCGAGAAAGTCGTTGAAAAGTGACAGTTCTTACCCTCACCCCTTGGTCTGCCTCGTGTCTCCTGTCCTCGCTTTCCTCCTCCTCCTCCTCCTCTTCTTCCTCGACCAACTCGCGTCGTAGTCGATAAGAAACCAGGTTGAGTTCGCGCGATCCTTCCTTGGATCTTTGCTTATTTAAATAGAGATGCGCGTTATTATGCGACCCTATATTTTTCTCTTATCTTCTTCTGCTTCTCCTTTCATTCGACGGGAATCGATGTCGACGCTAGGGTCTACAGGCAAATTGAAAAGGTTGGGGAGAAAAGGGATTCATCGAGAATCAGGATAACGCGTAGCTATTTACTAATGACTTCGTGGCAATTCGATGATCTTGAAGCATCAAAGAAAAGAAGGAGGAAGACGGAAGTAACGGATCGCGATTTTGTTGACGCGCAGCGGTGTTCACCATTTGTCGTCTTATTGTTAGACTCTGCAGACTTTCGAACGAGACCACGTCACGAATTACGCTCTACGTTCGAACGATCGTTTCGATCGTGTCACGATAGGCGGACTTCCTGATCGCCCGGCCTTACGTTCCGAGAAAAGTTGCTGCCCCCTCGCTTTCGATTCGCTCCTTTACTTTTCGTTTGTTTTACCTGGGAAAACGACGTTTGGTTAGGATCGAGCATGCGTGACTCACGGAATGCCTGCGCCTTCCTTTTATTCATTATAAGTTAGCGACTGCAACTTTCACGGTTCTTCGAGAGTTCCGTCATCGCGGAAATTCCGAATGGCTCGAGATCGAACGATCGAGCAATCCTTGATCGCGAGAAGTCTGATGCCTCTTTGGGAATCTTTGGGAACTGCTATGGAACTTTAGTGATTCTCAATCCCACGAGAATCACTAAAGTAATTCAATTTTACACAGCGAATTTGAAGTTCGTTCTCGCGTATAGCCAACGAAAGATTTCACGAGATTTTGAATTAGTTGGCGGCGTGAAAGACCCAACGATAGACGGGTGATTACACGAATTCGTAACTTGGTAAAACTATTTCCATTTTGTTGGATGACCTTTCGCCATATCTTCTTCGCAACTTCGACATTCGTAGTCGCGACACCGACGGAAGTCGTTGCAACAACAACATAATGCCATTTGCCTGTGAAGAGGGAAATAACTTTCTTGCCAGTCCAATATAACGTACATCAGGTGTGTGCTTTGTCTCCAATGGGTTAACTCGTGTTAACTCG
>JAITYT010000212.1:834196-848861 GCA_025433975.1 Liostenogaster flavolineata | reverse complement strand
CATTTTGATAGCAAATCAATTATAAAAACTCCTATGAAAACTCGTCTCGTCTCGTTTTATTTTTGTTATGAAAAAGCACTTATACGAACAAAAAATGGCGTCTGGTTATCGAGATTTCACGGTTAATGTTTCTCCTTCAAAATGGCAAAAAATATCGATCGTCGTCGACGACACACGTAGTTACAGCGAACGAGATAAGTCGTCCTTCGCTTTTCTCGAAACGTTTCCAAACGACGATATATCGTCGTCCGGCACTAAAAGGGTTAATCGATATTCTGGACCTCGGTCCAGAGTACAATTCAGATGCGATAAAGAACGTGGCATTTCACGAAAAATTACGTTCGTTTACGCGTAAGGCCGATGTTCGTGCCGATTTTGAAGAAATTGAAACGCAATTAAATTCATTTAAATTTGGTATACGTTTATTAACATTTATCCGCCGGATTTAAATCCCAGTTTTTTGCCGGGCTGCCGGGTTTAAATGGCCGTCGTTTAAAAGAATTGGCAGACATCTATAATTTTTTTTTTAATATCTGCTGTCTTTATTATTGCATTTGAAAAAAACAATGTTAAAAGTTAGCCGGGATGTTCTGGGCACTCTCGGCACTTGGCGAAAACATTTAAAGGGATGTTTCCGGCACACTAGGCGTTTAAAGGTTAATTATAGTATATAAGTGCCATTTTGTTCCACAACCTTTCTCTATCTTTCATGCATCTTGAAAATTCCTTTTTCTGCGGAAAAGTCTGCCAAAAATCGGCACGAACTTTCCGGACAACTAAATAAATAGGGAAATGCACCTATCGAGGGAATAAAAACGACATTTTTTTATCGAGAAAAAGTTTTTTGGTTTTTACATGAAATCGCTGATTGGTCCAACATCCCGCCAGCTTACGACAATAGCACGAGGAAAGTACTCACCGTCTACCCAACGCCATGTTCTCGCCGTTATCAGTGGCTCCTTGTGCGCGCCGATCCAAACCAGCTGCGTCTTTAACTTCTCCTTTCGCCTTTCCAGGTTGTTCAGGATAAACGTTGATGCCACGCCCTACGATATCACGGAACGTGGTTAACTCGAGCATTCGACTTTCGATTCTAGACTTTGTTTCGCTAAATCACAATTTTCAACAAATTTAATGTTAACGAAAATTTAAGAAATATTTCGTTCGTGTTTATTCGAAACGACTAGAATCTCGAGGTAAGTTATCGTTGTTAACTCAACGACGTATGAATTACGAACCATAAAACCGTGGACCAGGTCGCCTCCTCTTGCTTGACAGTACGTTCTGGCCTCTTGGAACGAACCGCCCTTCTTCACTACGAATTCGTAGCACGTCGAATTGAAGGCAGCTAAATCCGCGTCGGCTGGCGTTCCAGCGTGCGCGCATCTATCTATCGAGAATTCTGAAAGAAAAGACAAAAATTTCCTCTTTCTTCTCCGAAAATACGAGAATGCATTAAGAAGGTCGAAAAATATATCAACATCGATAATAATCGACAATTATAATTGACAATAATAATTGACGAAAATATTTGACAAAAATAATCGAGAAAAATAATCGACAATGATTAAAAATAAGTAAAATAATAATTATTTTAACCAAATACCATGTTAAAAATTAAAAGTAAAAAAATAAATAAATACAAGTAAGTGAAAGAAGCATCGAAAAATACGAATAACTTCGAGGAAGAAAGCTTTGAAAAAATCGTTTGGTTCTTACCGTCGGTGGCAAAAACCTCGACCTCGCATAGGCTCAAACTTCCTTCCACGCCGACCAGCTGCAAAAACACGTACTGTCCGACTAAAGCTCTGGCACAGACAAATGTCTTCGTGATACCTTCCTCTGGAAGTACGAACTCGTTACTAATCTTAATCGATTGGAATAAAGAGCGACGAGACGTTCGCGTCGCGATAGAGCCACGTTTCAAACGAATCGTATCAGATTATATAAAACTGCATCTTTTTTCAAAAGCTGTTTATTCGATCAAAATATGCTTCGTTTGCTTCGATACATTTTTCCCAACGAGATTTTAACGCACAGATCCCTGTCTTAAAGAAATTCTGATCTTTAAAATCGATAAACTCTGATATGGAGTTTTTCGGACTGTCTTCATTTTCATACCGTGTGACGCGGCATATGCAGCATTCGAAACGATTCATCTCTAAAGTGCAAGAGAGAAGTGCAACGAGAAGCCGATCGGACCGAACGGAAACTTTAAGATTATCCGGTTGAACAGACCGTGAGGAAATTTCTAATTCTAATAATTCCGTTGGTTGGATATATTAATTTTTTTAATGCTGGTTAGTCCTTGGACGTTTAATCCCGACAAAACATATAATTTATGATTGCGACGAACGATATAAAATTTCTCCTTCGCGATACACTCACCTATTGTACCAGGAAACCAGGCGCACAGAGGATTCCTCTGCAATTCCGCACTGCTATTGCCAACGCGGATCTCGATGTCCTGAAGAGGCTGATGACCTGTGCGTGGTAAGGCCGTCGTGAACGTATGCAATCGTCTAAGCCATCGATACGCGAAGTTTAAGTAATTTGCGGTCCTATGTCTACTCTCAGCCACCAAAGCTTTTTTACCGTCCAGTCGTACGTCTGCTCTCGATTACCACGGTAAAGAACCGTATTGATCTTACGTCGTACGATACCAAGTCTTCGGAGAATTCGAAAGAAAATTTTACAAATGGAGCTTAAGCGAAATTAAGAATTTTCGCTACTTAAAATATTTTAATAAATAGAAATATTTATTATCGAAAGTAGTATTTCGCTGTTAAAAGTTTAGTACTATTTAACTGGTACCATTCGAACGAACAGAGAATATATTCCAAAGTTTATATATATATGTCAGAGAATATAAAAGTCAGCTGTGACAAAAGTTACGGCCAGTCGATCGGGTGATATTTTATCGTTAGCGTGGAAGAATTAGATAACTGTTTTAAGCAGCTACGATCGGGTATAAAAACTAGTCCAAGAAGATTAAAAACCAGTGCCACTATTAACGTTAGTAAGCCAGAAGTTATTGCAAATTACAATTTAAGTTCATATTGTTTTACAAGGAAATTCCGACCAGTGCGACACCTACGTGTAAACTTAATTCATTATCCGCCAATATCCCATTTTTGGAAGACATTTTCAAAGTTCAAGTTCAAGGATGGTTAGTACGAATATCGCTATACAATTAATTTAATTTTTTTTTGTATTTTTAAATGGCGCCAGGTAATAGGTTAATACCACCGCAAAGGGTTAAAATAACTCTTCGTCGAGATTATTTTGTAGCTTTCTTTTTTAACTCCGACTATTGCATAAAGGAGAAATCAAATTTCTCCTCTTGCGAAAGATCTAAAAGAAGAAAGTCGCGTCATCGACCAAAAAAAAAAAGAAAAAAAAACCAATCCGTTTAGAAGCAAGAAAACGATTGGAATAGAAAGAAGAATTTATTAGATTGTTCGGAAGTAATTTTGTTTGTTTCTTTTTTTTAATGAAAATGGCGTTTCGAATGATCATGAACGGTCGAATTCGAAGTCCTCTCTTGGGAAAAAACGAAATTACTTTCCGAACGACCTAATATTTTTGAAGACCCTTTCGAAGTTCGATCTTTTTAGCGAGATTGAGTGAGATCGTCGATTTGCTAGAGACGGAATTTGCTAGGAAGGAAACTTACCGCAGCAGCCTCTGGTAGTGACTCGAACGACTTTGACGGCGTACGATTTGAGCAGATCCACCCTCCACCAAGGACTGTGCTCGCTCTGGGTCTCGGTGCACCTCTTGCCGTCGTGCTCCGTGCTCATGTCGCCGTCGTTACCGTGTCCGGCGTTTCCGCCTCTCACGGTGGTCGATTGATTGGCCGGTTTTCGAAATCCAACGTTCGTACCTACGATCCATCCACGTTACTTTCCATTAACTTACTCAATATTTTTTTAATAATTAAGCTTAAGGCGCTACGCGACGACAATTTTTACAGACAATTTTTATGGCCGTCGAATAATAAATGACTTTTTTTTGAGAGAGAAACGTATACAAATTTATCTTCACTTAAAATCCGACATTTCCTTATCCAAATTCCTAATCCTAATTAAAATCCAACCTAATAAATTTATTTGACATATTCGACTTCGAACACAGTTTAATCGATAGTAGATAAATATAAGTATACTACAGAGGTAAAATATATGTACTTCCTCTGGATGAAATCGAGTTTAATATCGCAAAGACTTTTTTACTTAAACTTAAGTCAAGTGAAACAAATCATACGATATAAAGATCTTTCTAAATTTATTTAACACACTTGACTTTAAACACAGCTTAATAGGTAGCACGCAAATTTAAGTCGAATAAAATAAATCGTAATGTAAAAACGTTTTCGGACACGTTTAATTAATTAAATATTTATTTATTGGAGCTAGAACGTAATAAAATCTCAACATCTGTCTCGCTCTTTTACCGTGTTACTCGAGCCTCAAAATCACACGACAACAATTTTTATGGCCGTCGAATAATAAATGTTTTCTTTTCACGAGAAATGTACAAGAGTGTATCCATATCTTTTTCAATTTATTTAACGCACTAGACTTTAAACACGGCTTGATAGATAGTACGTATATACCGGTGATAAAACTTTTTCTTCCTAAATATAAGTCGAATAAATTAAATCATTCGACATAATAGTTTTTTCGGACACGTTTGACGCGAGTTACTTAATTAAACCGATCAATTACTTAATACTTATTTAATAATAACGATAATTTATTTATTGAAGCTAAAGATCTGTCTCGCTCGTCGTTATTCGAACACGATCGCAATTTTTCCGTCGTTTCGTACGAATCCATCTCATGTCCGTACAAACACGAAGCTTCTCCGACTCTCGACACCCCCAACGCGATGGCGCCCGATCGCCATCGTTTCTCTCAAAATCGCTGTCGCGACTCGACTACGTAGAAAATTCCCTACTTTTGCCCTTGAACTTGACACTTCGCGTGCCTGCCTTCGCTGAACAAGCTCGAGCGACCTCGAAGCGTCGACGACGTTTCGAACGATATCTCGGGGACCTGGAGTCGAAGTCGACTCGATTCTCGAGACTTACGAAACGTCCGAGACGCATTCCATCGTCCATTGCGACGCGTTTACGTGATCGTAGCCTGGGAAAGACGAAAGACGAGGACGGCCAAGAGACGATCCATTGTCTTCGCGAGGCATTGTTCCAGGAGCCGGGTATTCGTCGGTTTTGTCGAAACGGAAGTGTCCTCTCGTGCCACGGTATGCCGCCTTCCTCGTCGGCCGTATTAATCGCTACTTAACGAAACTGTCGTCGAACGCTCGACGTTCGAGAGGGAAAAAACGGATCTCGTTACCGACAGGATGTGTTTGGCAATGACGCGCTGCTCCGACAGTCGAGGAAAGATCCAAACGTCGAGTCTCGCAATGCGACGCATCGAACCTCGACACCCCTTTTTTTGTTCTTAATCTTCCCGTCGTTTTACTTCTTCAGACTTGCTATTCGTCGGTGTCGCCTAATTCGGATTCTCTTCGTTTTATTTTCTTCGCTCGGCTATTCGTATATATAAATATATAAATTAACTCGAACAAAAAAACAGAACGTCTTGGGTTGTCCGGAAAGTTCGGTTCTTTTTTTTAATTTATTTATTATTTACATTATATATTTTATTATATATATATATAAAATAAAAAATTATATATATTATATAATTAATTTTTTTCTTTCAAAAAAGTAAATCTTCAAAAAAAAGAAAAAAATTTTCTTCAAAATCGGCACGAACTTTCCGGACAACTCAAAAGATTCCGGTAGAACGAAACATCCTCTTTCGAATGGTTTAAAACGTTACGTCAAAAATATTCAATGCGGAATGTTAAGGTTTCGAAAAACGGCGGGAACTTAGTTGTGAACCTAATGAATTAAGAAAACTCGGAATTAGAATTAATGTCATAGTTAAGAAAAAGAGAAAGGATGATCGTGCAGCAATTCGTAAACCGACAATTTTGTTCTATTCGACTTTGTCCGATTCTTTTTATTGGGTTGGTGCACTTCTTCCTCCAGACGCACCGATATGATGGAACCTAACTGCGACGCTCGCACGAATCGAGAACGTGTCCTAAGGGACTCGAGCGATTCCTACCGATGCGAAAATTCCTGCCGCGTTGCATCCAAATCGTGTTGAGAGAATCTCATTGGAGATACCTTATCTTATCTTCGATCGAGAATAAATTTACAATGCAAACTCAAATTTACATGCTTACCGTGTGACATTTTTGATCTAACACATCGGCTGATAAGTTTCCGGCCTGACAGACAGGTGGCACCACGAATACAAAATTAATATTTTTTGTAGACAATACTAGCCTTCGAAAGATAGGTGTAAAAATTTCATGACGATCCGACGTTTGGCTCAAAAGTTACAGTGGTTTTAGCGAAAGAAAAGAATTTCGCGCGTCGATAAAACATTGCTTTTTCATGGGAAAAACATCGTTGAAACGAAAGCTTGGCTTCGTAACTGCTATCCGAACTCTGCACCAGGAAAATCGACCATTATCGACTGGTTTGCTGAATTTAAACACGGTAGTCCAAAAGAGGTGGTTACGTCGGAAAACATCAAAAAAGTCCACAAAATTGTTTTGGCAAATCGTAAAGCGAAGTTGCAAGAGATAACTGACACTCTAAAAATATCAAAGGAACGCGTAGACTTTATTTCGCATTATCGGGCATTATTTTTGGACCGGGAACTTATCAGCCGATGTGACACCTATTTCGACCAACACTCGCCGTTGCATTCATCTATCGAAAACGGCGGGAGAAAAATTGTACACCTAATGTATTCGTGATATCGAATGCAAAATATTGGGTTGTCCGGAAAGTTCGTGCCGATTTTGAAGATTTATTTTTTTTTGAAGAAAAAAATTAATTATATAATATATATAAGCATTTATTATATATATAATAAAATATATAATAAAAAATATAATATAAATAATAAAATAATAAATTAATTAAGAAAAGAAACCGAAAATCGGCACGAACTTTCCGGACAACCCAATAAAATCGCGAAGATGCTTTCGCAATTTTTCGACCAGCAAGCGAGAAAAGCAACGTAACGCTAAGGTCAGAGACGAGTTAGATTTTTAACAGAGCCTCCACTCGCTCCCAAGATGGAGGCCAACATTATCGCTGCCGCGAAGCACTCGCGGTGCTCCATTATTTCGCGATCTCGTCGAAGCAGCCGTTCCGTTACCGTAACTTTCCCTTCGCCGTGCATAAAATGAAACATCCAGGCCCGTAAGAAATTGTAAATGCCATTGTTTTATCGCGAACTTCGAAAGTATCTAGATCGGACGGTCGTTGCTTCGAGAGACGACGACGCTCCGCGCTTAAATCGTAAAAAAGTTCACGAGCGGTCGTGATCGCCTCACCGACGATGGCGAATATCAAGAGGGAAATGCCGTGAACGAAAGAGAGGCGTTAAAATCGATCCTTTCCAATTTTACGTCTTCGTTACCGTAATTGGTAATCGTCGTTTTTGCGACGGTCATTACGAAATCGTCGTTCGCGCGGAACCGAATCTCCCCAACGATTAAATATCGCGCCATTATCTGCTTCCTTTCACCTAAGTATTTTACGAGATCGTCTCTCTCTCTCTCACACACTCGAGAGAAAAAAATACTCTTACTAGAAGCTTCTCGTACGCTACACGAATTTATTTATATCGCGGAATATCTGCGTTGGGGATTCGATGCTGAATACATACGCAACGATCAGACGCGGGCGTCGAATTCGTCGAAGAGGCGAATCTTAGGCCACAGTCGGACTTGGAAACCCCTTGACTGCTAAAGGCGTATATATACGCTTTCGCCAATCTATCAATTATAAAATATATATATATATACTAAATACGTGAATTTGCGCCCTCTGTATCATTCATTCATAGACGTTTTATTAGCTTTACTATCGTAATGTTAAAATTGTCACTGTCGTTGAAAATGAATTTGTTCCTCGCAATCAATTTTCCATTTCTTTCTTTACATTCGATTACCACATTTAATATCATAATCGAAGGAACGTGTAAACCATGTTAAGTAAATTAAGATAGTCTGAAGAGCTGGACAAAATAAATAAAAAACGAATATTCGTAATTTACTCGTGATTTTAATTTTTTTAAACCTTGAGATCGGCACCGACTCACACGCCGTTCGAACCGATGGATTCGTCCGAGAACGCGCCGTGATCGAATGGTTAATCGCGCGTCGAATTTACGCGAGACGCCGTATCAAAACGAAGCAAAAACGCGATCGCTTTCTACGTAAACGGAAAGTAAGCCGCGTTTCGATCGGCATTTAAAGCCGGCGATTTCGATTTCCTCCGTCCGAAAATATTGCAGCCGTGCAACGACCTCGTCGCGGCTTCTCCGAGTCGCATCACGAAGAAGAAATCGCGAGTTTTGTCGTACTCGATGGAGAAAGTGTTGCTTCCGTCGACGAGCACACGAGCGAAATCGAACTCGCGTACGTAAGCCGGCGAGCGGTTCGGAGCCGCGAGTATCAACGATCGAAGAATCGTCGCGATCGACGCCGAATCTACGGCTGCGATTTCACCAAAATTGGAGCATATTTTCGTCCATTGGCATCGCGCCAACGTAAGCGGCGCAGGAACCTTTCGAAACGTCTCCGAACGTCTTCTTGCTGATTTTAACGAAATTCTCGACGTTTCCGAAAATAAGCAGTCGAATAAACTCGTCGTTTATCGTATCGCCGTTAGGTCGGCCAGTGTCACACGGTTTCTACTAACTTTAGTAGAATTTTAGTAGCGATGTAAGATTTTAACAAAAGATGATCTGTAAATTAGGAAATGAGAACAATTGTTTCTCTAAAAATAGAATTTGTACGTATTCCTATAAAATCTTCGTTTTGATTTTAACGAAATCCTCGACGTTTCTGAAAATAAGTAGCTTTACTCCGAATAAATTCGTCTATTTTCAAGAGTCGCGTAATAACATAGACTTCGCATTAAATTGAAATTAATTGAAAGATTGAAAATAATCCCACCGTGATCGCAATGTAAGATTTTAACAAAGGCCGATTCTGTAAATTAGGAAGTGAGAGCAATGAGAGCAATCGTTTCTCTAAAAATATTATAGCGGTTATTTGTGTTCCTATAAAATTACATTATCTTCGTAACGATAAAAAGTCACGCGTACGTGACAGCGGAGATTAAAATTACGATTCTTGAATACGCGCCATCCACGTAATGTCAAAAGAAACCTAAACTATTGGATTGTTCGTAAAGTAATTTCATTTTTCCTTTTTCTTGTGTTTTTTCTTTGCTGGCTTGCTTGCCAAAAACTGATCCAGGCGATCCCTCCGTTGGGAAAAAAACGAAATTGCTTTTCGAACAATCTAATGACACAAAAACTAACAAAGGAGACTTTCACAATTTTACCATTAGTACATCAACAATTATTGCCATTAGAATCGTCTAATATGTATCGATGTAGCGATATTTACCACAAAACGGCAAGTCTCCCTGCCATTTCCCTCGGTTGTTGCATGCCAGAGTGCTCGTGCTGAAAAAGAAAGAGTATGAGTCGGATGAGTAAACGTTTACGAATACGTTCCCAGTCTCGGAAACTTAGGATATCTAGGTCGGTTTTAATCGTGAACGATAAAAGAAAGTCGTTCGACGTTGCATCGTTCAGCGTGCACTCAACGACTGTAAAAACCTCGCGAACAAGATTCCGCGAATTCGATCATCGAAGGTACCTTTTCCCCTCGACGTCGACCGCGTTCGACTTAAGCGCAAAGAGGAACTCGTTCGATCCGAACCAAATCCGAGAAAAGACGTAATAGTCCCCGTTTCGCGGTAGCGAGCATCGAGTATAGGTTCCTGCAATCCGACGGCGAACTAACGAGTCTTGAACTCGAAGCAGAAATCGTCAAGCAGAAATGACCAATCGGATATCGCCAAGCGAAAATGGCCAAGTAGAAATGGCCAAGCAGAAATGATCAAGCAAAAATGGCCAAGTAGAAATGGCCAAGCAGAAATGGTCAAGCAAAAATGGCCAAGTAGAAATGCTCAAGCAGAAATGGATCCTAGCAAGAAACGCCTGCCTTCTGGCTGAAACACGCCTTAAACTGTTTGTTCGTAAACTGTTCGTAAAACCGATTGAAACACGCACAAATTGTTTGTTCCTAGAAATTCATCGTAGAATAAATTAGGATTCGGAAAACCAATCGAAACACGCGCGAACTCTTTATTGTTAGACATCCCTCGTAGGATTAATCGAGATTCGAAAACCGATGGAAACCCGTGCGAACTATCTTTACCCTTAGAAATCCGTCGTTCGAAAAATCGGGATTCAAAAAACCAAGTGAAACACCTAAAGAACCTTCTCCGCTTGTTCGATGCCTGTTCACGGATAATCGCGCTTTCTAAGAAAGAATTCTAGCGGCGTTCCAACGAGGAAAAACGATCGAACCGATCGATTGGAAACTCCGCTCGAGACGACGAGGCCGAGTGTCTCTTTTCTTCGTTTTAATTAGCGCACAGACGTGCAAGTACATGGGAAGAGGCAGACGCGAGCATCGGACGATTTCTTCTACCTCGCGTGCGAATCTCGTGGCGAGGAAGAGGAAGGGAGGACGAGTTCACCGTTATCTCGTCATTGTCAAGACGAGAGTCGCGAGGCTGAATTTTTCGAGGGTGTCGGTGAGTCATTAACACCGTTGGCGAGGCTTGTTTTTGACACCGTCGTGACTCACCGGTGAGTCACGGCCATCTTGAAGTTTTCAGCCGGCGTGACCCACCGGTGGGTCACGAATCCATCTCTCATGGACAGCTTCAATCCTGCCAATATTTAATTTTATATATAACCATTATTTAATTTAAATTATTATTATAATGATTTAAAATAATTATAATAATAATTATTGATAATAATATTATACGATAAAATAATTTCATATTTTCATTTAAATCGATAAGAGAATCGAGTACTCAAGAAACGACGATTCACGAATTATTCGGTCTAAAAGACGCGGTTGTGTTTATGAGCAACTCGATGCACAAATTTTATATTACGATGCTGATCCAGATCGACCGTGAGCCGGCGTGACCCACCGGTGGGTCTCGAATTGCATTCGTTTTGAACTTCGCTTAATATTACAAACGATCGATTCTATAATACCAATCGCGTATTTTTATCTACAATTTTTATCTCGTATTTCGTATTTTCACTTAAATCGCTGAGACAATCCCACGCGCAAGAAACGACTAGCCACGAATAATTCGATCCAAATGGCTCTTCCTAGGATGATAACGACGCACGAGTATAATTGTTATACACCGATCGAGATCGAGCGCATTTTAGAGAGGAATAATTGGAATTTAATTCAACGATTCGGTGGGAATGGGAGCGATAACGACACAAAGTCGAACAATGACGAAGTAACGAACGAAATCTCAACGTCGAGAAAGGGAAATCGCGGAAGGTAAAAGACGTTAATAAAAATATTATAAAAAATATATAAAATTATATCTATAATATAAAACAAAAAATTATATATTATTATTATTATTACATATATTAAAATATATAAAATATTATATATACAATATATATATATATAAAATATATATGTAAAATTATAAAAATGATAAGGTGGGGGGAAAAAACTTACCCGAAGAGCTCGTAGCCGGCGTCGCAGGTGTATTTCGCGATCGCACCCACCGTCAGGGATTCGTCGGACAGCGACACTTTGGCGTTCATCGGCACGGCTGGATGGCCACATTTCAATCCTGTAATCACGAAAATCGCGACGTTCACTCGAGAACGACGAGTAAAGGATAGCTTGCGAATAGATAAATAGGAAGAGGCTCGAGGAAAGCGACGTTGCGGGCTCGATGGAATTATATACGATATTTGCGGTCAGTCGCTGTAAGAACGTCGAATTTCGTCTCTCTATTCGATTAATTCCACGGATTTCTTTGTCTATTTATGCGGACGCCTGACAGTCGATTCGTTCGAGAGTCGAGGAAATTGATTTTTCTCGTGAATTCGATTTATTTTATCGTGAACGACGAGTCAATTCTTTTTTTTTCACCAACGAAGATTCTTTTGAGAAGATTCGGATTTATTCGAATTTATTGCGATATTTTACACAGACTTTGCCGCCGTAATTGTCGTGGAATCGTCCTCGTAATAACGCGAAGTCGTGATCAGATGATCGAAGCTACGTCATTTTGAATTGAAAAAAATCTGCGCAAGGAAAGAGTAGAAAAATCCTTTACGTTTATCTCGACGAAAGCTGCTCCAGAGAAATCCGTTACGATAATCGCTCGTCTCTGTATTCCTTCTACTTTAGGAGAAGAAATTGCATGCAGCTGAAAAATCGTTTCTTCTCCGTCGATATAAGGATTTACAATATAAATTCTCTTACGTTTCTTCGTTTCTTTTGGACTTTTTTCTTTTCGACGGGAAGATACCTCGCCGTTCTCACGCCATTATTTCTCCATTACGATTCGTGTCAGGGCCGAAGATTTTTCTACCATTTGCGACTTCCTCTCGAAAGCTCGCCGGTTTATCGAAGATTCAGCCGCAATTTCGCGATTAAACTGTGCGGTATTCCTAGTCGGACGAGCAACGAGGGAGCCTTCAATGGAATCCCACACGAATTCCTTTATTCGGATTCCATGATTTTCAACGATAGACCATCGTGCGCGTTCTCGTCGAATTTTAGCGCGAAATCCTTTTGCCCCTTTTCATTCGTTACGTTTTCTTTTTCGTTCGCGTTTTTGATTGTTTCGACGCAATTACCAAAACAATCGTCACTCGCAGCGCACCAACAACTAAACGAGAAACTAATAACGATTAAATTTACCGATAATCTATGTAAATAAAAATATAAATGTTCGTTTGTTGAAAATCGTAAAGCTCTGAAAATTGTTCAGCGATTGCCTTGAAATTTTGACAGAACGTTGCATTCGAATACGCGTTGGTTTTTATATAACTATTGTGTTTCGGAATGCAACGTTGTGTCTAAATTTTAAAGCAATCGGTGAACAAGCGACTTTATTTTTACGATTTTATGATTTTGAACGAGCGAACATTTACATTTTTGTTTGTATAGATGACGAAAACGTTTCTTGGCTTTATCTCCTCGCACGACGCTCCTAGCGTAAATGAATTCTACGCGTCAAAATCTATAAGAAGGCACCTTCCAAACGAAGAAATTCGACATTTCGATTTTTCACAATTTTCCCTACCTATTGGCGTAGGATTTTTTGCGATTTTCTCTTTCGTTTCTTTTCCATTTAACTAGACGGAGCCACAGCAACGCATTTCCGGGTACAGCTAATACTAAATAAATATTTAATATGCTTCACTAAATATTCACTAAAATAAATCAATTTTATACAAACGTATACGCGACCCATCGTAACGTACCAACTAATAACGATTAAATTTATCGATAACACTAAACAGTTATTTAACAAGCTTTACTAAATATACAATAAAACAAAATAATTGTATACAAACGTAACAGACGTAAAGAAATAACGATTAAATTTAACGACAACATCAAATAATTATTTAACCTGCTTTACTAAATATACACCGAAACAAATTAATTTAATTAAATGTAAATGCGATCCATCGTAACGTACTAACAACTACCGACAAACTAATAACCATTAAATTTACTAATAACACCGAACCATTATTTAACAAGCTTTACTATATAAATACCGAAACAAATTAATTTAATTAAATGTAAATGCGATCCATCGTAACATACTAACAACTACCGACAAACTAATAACGATTAAATTTAACGACAATATCAAATAATTATTCAACTTGCTTTACTAAATATACGATAAAATAAATCAATTTTATACGAATTTATTCGATCCATCGATTATGGACTGCGTTTTCAACGACACGATAAAACGATTTAACTTCTTACGGCGTCCCATGGACTACTTCTCGACCGATTCGACTCTCTATGCGACCATCGAACGTCGCTATGCTCCCTTTCTATTCCTTTCTCACGTCTCTAATTAATTTCTTTCCCCGATAAGAGTGCGAACGGAGCAGTAGCATCGATCGACTCCTCGGAATTTCCCGCATCCATTCGCGCTTTCACGAACGAACGTTGCGATTTTATTGAAATTATAACCGTGGAAGATCGTAAACGCAGTCGATCTTATAGGCGAGCGCCTTTCTATCTTTTTGCCAGTGGGTATAAGTAACAATCGGCCGTAATTGTACGAGAAGGTGGCTGCGCATCCGCAGCCATCGCGATTCGGAGCAGACTTACGCGCCTTGAGAAACTTTTTCCTCGTGGGGAAAGTCGCGGACGATGTTATGGAAATCGTAACACGCATCACCGACGCGTAATTCGAGTTACAAGCCGCCGTTACTCCGCATCTACGTACGTATGAAAACGGAAATGCGTCTTGAATGGGACGCCTCTCGCTCCTCCTCTCCCTTGTCTTGGGAAATTCATCGGCAAGCGAAAGAACGTCGAATGCGTGGACACGCATCGAGCGCGACAACCTCGATCAGTCGGTTTCTTCGCGATTCGACTGTTTCTTTTGAACGAGAGAACGAACGAACGAAGGAATGGATGAATGAGTCAAGAGCCA
>JAITYT010000212.1:762667-777084 GCA_025433975.1 Liostenogaster flavolineata | reverse complement strand
GGAATGTGTTGAAAGTAAATGGTTATTACTCCGTAACCAATGGGCCGAATAAAATGAATTAAACGCCGTATCGTAGAGAAAACTTGCCAATTTTAATACCATATATAGGAAAAAGAAATAAAATATTTGCTTTACTCTTTGCTAACAAAAAACTCTATCAAGGAGTTGCATAAACCCCTTGCTGTTAAGTACGATAAAAATAGAAATTATTTGCGTGAATCATATTGAGTCGAATGGGTAGTATTTGATGTCATTTTATGTCACTGATTCCGCTTTAACGTTTCCGTTTTAATTTCTCCATTACTCTTTGCTTGCCGCCATTATTAATCGAAAAATCGTACTTCACCGATATGACGGTAGAAGACGTCAATTAGAACACAATAATTAGGAATCACGTTAATAGAGAAACATTTTTGCAGTATCATCCAATGGAAGGATGTGCTTTCTTTCTTTCTCTCGGTCGAACGATATTTTACGTGTTGACGCGCTCTTCTCTTTGGCATATTCTTGCGCGTACAAAAGCTCTTTGCGCTGCGTTATAATTTAAGAGAATTATATTCCATTTCACGGTTGTGTATAGATCTCGATGAAATTTTAGAATTTCAATGATGATTCCTGTCATCGATATCGAGAATTAAGCAGTCGAGGTTATCACGGCGCAGCGGCAAAGCAGTGAGAATCCGTTTGTGTCGCGTATTCGATTCGCGTGATATTTTAAACGACGAGGATACTTATTAAATGCTGTCACGTATTCAATATGCGATAATTAATATCGTTTGATACCGCAAATATGTCAATAAAAATAATTATAACGACAAAGCAATATCATATTATCGGAATTAATTTTCTTGTATCTCCGGAGAGAATATTTGGTACGATAAATCGTAGAATAATTTTTGCCGCGCAACTCTTGTTAATCTTCAAACGAAACTTTCGTTAAAATTAAAAGATATTTATAAACTCTGAACATTTCAGAATAATCGAAGAGGACGAAATAAAAATAGCAAAGGAAAAATCAAAAAATTGACACGAAATGAACATCGTCATTATCTTCTTTATCGTCTCAAGATGTCCGTTTCGTTTTCAAAGGAACTTGAATCGAAGAAATGGAAATAAACGTAAGCGATAAACTGATTAATTTTCGAGATTACGATAAATAAACGAGATTGCTTGTACTGCGCGTCTTCGACGAAGATACTCGACATTAAGCCCCACCATCGACTTCTTAACGTATAATATAAATTATATAAACTAATATAAATTTTCGACTAGCAAAAAAAATGAAAATATGTAGAGAACTCGGTCAGTTACGAAAGAGCCAAAAGCAACGTTAGCCAGGACACACGATCGACTTTGATCCCTTTCCCTCGTTGGCAAGTCAAAATACGCTTCTTTCGGTCGAACGATGCGTCCCATCATCGTATCTCGAGGATTAAATTGGCGACTGGTCCGTCCGGTTTATATTTTTAATCGACAGTTATCGGAATGACCAGTCGACGGCGTCGATACTCGCACACCTCGACAGGTCCGTCAGCTTTTCCCTATTCGATCAGCGTCGCCGAAATTCCGCTAGCGTAAGTAGGTTACTCTTATATAATATTTTCAACTTATGCGCTAGGAACGACGACATCTACGTTTCACCACCATCACCACCACCACCACCACCACCACCACTCACCATCATCACCGTCACCGCCATCGCGACGAAGACGACGAAGAGGGCAAGGAGATTAATCTTCCATCGGATTACGGTTGGGGCTTGCTCTCGTCCGTGATCCTTTCGCTCTTAGCGGTCGCCTATGCGCCCTCGTCCAGCGATATTTCACGGTGGGCAGTGACGCGGGAGCGGCACGTAACCGCGATCGTGACGACAAGCTCTTCGCGACGCTTCGGTAACTTCGTCCAGGAGCGTTCTAGCTCCTCGAAGACGTTGTCGAAGGGTGAAACGGTTCTCCGCGAGTTTCCGTGCTCAGTCGTGAGATATAACACGGCTAGCGGATACCAAGGATACCATATTTCCAGATTTTCCCTTTCCTACGGTCTCCTACCACCTGCCATTTTCTAGGAGCGATACGCCTCGATCTACTATCGACCGTTGGTTGGTTGGTTGGTTGGTTGGTTGGTTGGTTGGTTGCTAGCCGTGTTCCATCGATACGAGAAACTCGAACGTCCAACGTAAACGCGATTCTCCTTGAACCGACTGCTTTTAAAGGATGAAAAGTCGGTCGGGGTCCTTCCTCGTTTTTCTTCTATTCGATATTCGCTCGGCGAAGTTCGAACGTGATCGTCACTGCCATCTCATTTATATCTTTAGTTTTATCGTCTACATAGTTTTTATCATTAAGTCGATGGAAAAGCAAGTGTTAGCGAAGTTTTAAGTCGACTTGATCGAAATTAGAATCGTCGCTTTGAATGTAATAATTATTATAAGTTAATTAGAAGTTAGAATCTTGAGTTTTGTCGTCGATATCGTTTCAACTTTTTACTTGAAATAAAAGTAAGAATCAGTGAAATTTGTAGTCCTTTTGGTCAAAATTAGAATCTTCACTTTGAACTAACTCACTATAAGTTATCATTAATTAAAGCTTAGAATCTTAAATTTTATCGACGACATCCTCTCAATTTTTTACTTAAAATAAAGAATTACTAAAATTTGAAGTCAATTTGATCGAAATTGGAGTCGTTACTTTATTCGTTGTTTTTTTTCGTGCATCTTATCGACGATTAATTTCGATGATTAATCTCGAGAGAAGGCGAACGATTCTTTCGCGATCGTTTCGAAAGGCTAACGACTAAACCTACTCTCGACCAGCGATTTACGTGATTTTACGTAGGTCTAGGTTTAAAGTTTTCCATTGCTTAATTCGTACTTTGGATCCGTGCCCGAAAGTTGGGCGCGCCGACGTTGCAAAACACAATTATTCAAGCCAGCCGACGCTGCAAAAAGCGATGCTCGGCCAAGCGCGCGCTAGCCAATGCAGGACTAATGGATTTTGTTCGCCGTAAAGGACCGTTTAAAAGAGGTTGAACAGATAGGGAATATAGAAAACGCCTCGATTTCCTTCAAAACGACGTGACAAGTATACGAAAATCGTACGATTCGCGAGTTAACCGAATCCTCGATTCGATCATTTACGAATTATTTATCGCTTCGACGAAGCTACGTATCTTTTGAAGTGGCTACGATCGCGATAAATTATATTTATAATTTATTATATTTTATATTATATATTATATATATATTTTATTTATGCAAATATAAAGAAGTATTTATCCGTACGTGATAAGAAGTAGCACTTGCGACTAAAAGAAATTGCATCGTCCGAAATATACGAATTTTCGTTCGTTTTATGTACGTAAAATTGCGCTCGTGTGCACACATCCAACGTTTAATAATTCCTGCGATAGGATAAATCAAGCAAGTAGTCTTCCTTCTAGACAAGTATAAGCACTTACTGCTTATAAATATTTATTTATGAACAGGAAGAATCGTCGAAACTACGGGATACCGATAGGAAGGTTCCGAGAAGGAAAACTTTTCCATGGTGTGCGATGTAACCTCTTTCGAAGAGCTTTAAAACAAAAAGAAAGAAGAGGACGAAGGAAACTTTTTAAAGAGATAAAGTTCGCGTGTGTGCGTGCGCGCTAGTAAATCAATAATAAAAAAATGTCCCGAGATATTTTACGTTCCTCGTAACCTTCGAGGAAATTCTAAAATTGATCTCTGAATTCATTCTCGCGATACGGATCACGTAATTTTGAAAAATTTTGTTCCGAGAAAAATAGCCCAAAACTTTGTCCAACTTGATCATAGGATAAATGAAACGTACATTTCTAAAATTACAGTTAATCGGTTATTCCGCGAGTACACTGCAAGCGTGTTTCTTCCGCGGAAAATTCTATCTGGAGTGAGCTTTCCTCCCGCGAGCCGTTTTTGCTTCCTAAACCAATTCCGAGTGCCGGTGGTTTTCAAGCTTAATATCTTTATCGCATCGCGCTTTTAAGTTTAACTTCGAGCTTCGGCGGTTTCATAGAAAATAGCGAATGTCACTTCGAGCTCGGAAAGTTCATTTATTCCCTCCTACGTCCGATCAAAATCAATCTTATGCGAACGGTCGAATTATTAAGATGTTCGAAAAATAATTTCGTTTTTTCCCAACGGAGGACTTAATTGTATTTTTTTTATAGCCAACGAAGAAAGACAAATCGTCTTTCATTTTTATAAGAGATTTATAAGGAGAGAACTCCTTTCGGCCAAAATTGCACAAAATCCCAAGCCTATCCATTGGCAAAATTTGCAAAAATCGCGAAAAATCGAAATATCGAATTCCTCCGTTTGAAAAGTGTGTTTTTTTTTATATAGATTTTGACGCGTACAATTCATTTCCGTTGCCCGGTTTACGCTGAGAGCATCGTGCGAGAAGGTGCAGCCAAAAAACGTTTTCCTCATTTCCAAAAAAAACCTTCCGAATCACGTATTAATCGGTTTTATTGGCTTAAACAACTTGAAAATCGTTTATTTTACACCTGTGCATCGATTTATAACGAAAAAGTTCGAAAAGACGAACCTTTGGATTTCGGCCAAAAAAGCACAAAATCCTAAGCCTACACGTACGAAAAATCGTCAAAAATCGAAACCTCGAATTTCTTCGTTTGGCAGACATTTTCTTATAGATTTTTACGCGTGGAATTCATTTCCATTGTCTCTACTTTCCATAAAAAAAAGTCGAAATTACTTTCCGACCAACGCGTTCGCGTGAAAAGAAAATCCAACATTTCATATGCACCGACCTAACAGTTACTCGGCTTCTCAGTTTCCATCACCGAAAGGGAAAAGTGCATTTCGCGAGAGGCGAAGTTAGAGAGAAAAAAAAAACCAGGCGTCGATAGAATGTCGCTCCGGTGTCCGCTGGTGGCGAAGGTGGAGAGTCGGATCGAACGGTTAAGACGAGGGTGAGGACGACCAGGAGCGGAATAAGGGGCGAAGGCAGCGCGAGAAAGGCGAGTGCTTCCGAATTCTGGCACACGACGACGCGCTGCTACGGCGGAAGTGCTCGAAGAGGCGCTCAGCTTTTGAGTTATGACACTTTTTGAGTGGAGAAGTCGCATCGTGAAAGGCGCATCCGGGTCCAGCGGCGTAATATCCATCCCCGGCTCGATCTCCACAGTGCCGACGATAAATCTGCCTTAAATAAGATTTGCCGACGACACTCCAACGAAATAAAAAGGGACGGAGTAAAGGGAGCTCGCGAGGCGCGGTCGAATCGGCGAATATCTCTCGGTTTCGATTTTTTTTTGCCGCGCCGTCGAACTTTTCGACCGTCCGTGGTTGACCTTGGCTTCTTGGAATAGAATACGAGTCTTCGCAATCGATGAACTTTGCGAAATTGACGTCGGTTACTTACGGAATTTTATCGTTTATTCCGATGCTGATTCGGAACGATTTCAGTCGTCGAAACTTCCAATGGGCTCAAGACGTCTTCCGTTTGAAAAGGCTGTCCATTGTGCTTGGATAATTATCATAACTCAACTTCCTTTAGAGGAGAAGTTAAATACTTGGAAGCGAACGTAGTAGCGAAATTGCGAAATACGACGTAAGTAAAATTTTTATTAAATAAAATAAAAATTCATCACGCTAATTCTTTTTTACAATTTTAGATCTAACGATAAAAAGATATACATTATTTTTATATTTTTTAATATACATTTGAATTTATTTATATATTATAAAAATATAATATATATTATATTTAATATGCATTTGTCAAATACATATTTCAGAGCCGCGCGGAGTTAGGTTTCTACGAATTCAAATACTTCGAATAGGGCCAAGACATTTAAATTTCAGAAGCGACTCGAAGGGTTAACTTCATCCCTTCGTCTCACCTGTCTTTTCTTCTTTCGATTCGCGCTGGCGTCTCTCGATGAAGTCGAGGTTACGAAGGCCATCGCGACTTCCAGGAAGCTTTACGCCTTTCGGTCCTCTTCGTCAGCGGGATAACCTTCGAAAAGAACGATGTCGGATGCGATGACGCTCAACGACGCTCCAGCCGCGTCGCCAAATCCGTTTGAGATTTATGAAAGCCTCGCGTTGATCGGTCGAATTTACGAGCGAGCAAACGGTATCCATGCGTCGAGCATGCGTTGCCTTCGTCTATTGTAAATCGATGAATCGCCGTCGCAACGACGACGACGAGGATCATTTTAATAGCTCGAGCTGCTATGTTTCGAAAGCGTTGATTTTCCCCTCCTTTGTTATCGCTCGTTAAATATTCGTTCCTCTGATATCTCTTCGATTATTCCAGTTGATTTTGCATAAACTGATCGCGGGTTGAAATATCGTGTCGTCTTTACCGTTCGAATCTCGAACCATCGCTCGACGTCCACGTCGTTCTGAAGCAGCCTGAAAATCCACTAAATTTTTATTCCTAACTAATTAAATGGAACCGAAAGGAAAGAGAATGAGTACGTTTCTGTTATATTTAATTTCACAATGCTCGTTGGTATACAATATTTATCGCTGTGCAATCGTCTCAGTAGGTATAGAGATTTATTTTACGCTGGGAGCATCGTGTGAGAAGATGCAGCCAAAAAACGTTTTCGTCATTTTCAAAAAAACCTTCTAAAACACGTATTAATCGGTTTTAATGGCTTAAACAATTTAGAAAGCGTTTATTTTACGCCTATGCATCGATTTATAACGAAAAAGGTTGAAAAGACAGACCTTCGGATTTCAGCAAAAATTGGAAGAAATCCTAAGCCTGTGGAAAATCTTCAAAAATCGCAAAAAATCGAAATGTCGTATTTCTTCGTTCGGAAAGTGATTTCTTGTAGACTTTTTCGCGTAGAATTTATTTTCTTTGTCCGTTTCATGCTAGTAGCATCGTGCGAGAGAATAAAGCCAAAAAACGACTTCGTCATCCGCATAAATAAAAATGTAAATGCTCGTATATTAAAAATCCTAACACTCCGAAAATTGATCAGCGATCGCTTCAAAATTTTGACGTAACGTTGCATTCCAAAACGTCATTGGTTTGCAAAATTGTTGAAATTTTACGATTTTACACAAGCGAACATCTACACTTTTATTTATGCAGATTAGAATAAAGTTCTTCCTTTCATCCGGTTTATCCCGTTTCCGGAATAATCAGGGCAAGTCGATCTTATCTCGAATAGTTCAGTCTCGAATTCTGGCGGTATTTCGAGCAAGCTCCCTCCTCGGCAGGATTTATCCTCGCTTTTAGACGCGTCCGCTCGATTTCGCTTCTTGCCAAGTAACTTCTGCTTTCGAGTAAAAATCGGTGGACGATGACGGAGAACTTTTTATGGCGGGATGCATAACGCATACGCGTTGTCTATTATGAAATCGAAATACGTCGATAGTAGAACGCAGCGAGATATCGAATGCCCTACGAAGACCGACTCGAGAAGGTGAGACACGACAAATCTAAAATCGATAAGCGCGTTCTTCAGCGTCGTTTCTATCGTGGACCTCTACATAGCTAACAGACGTTTGACAAACAACTGATAGGAGCCGCGTGCCAAGATTTGTTATTCGAAAACGCCATTCATTCGCCTGTACATAAGACCTAACAAACGAGTTCCATAAGTTTGGTTTTTACCAAATAGCTTTCGTACGTGTTCATTACCTATCGAATTGTGCGTTCACTTTGTCTTTATAAACTGTTAGAATAGGTACATACGTTATATGCGTAAGGTGCGCCAACTGGCAACTGTAGTGGATAAGAATATGACAGACTGGGAAGAATCGAGTACGATACAGTTGCCTATCGATGATTATTCCAACATAGTAGCAGAGCATGGCTCAACGGAACATGGTTTAGTGAGCAAAAAAGGAAGCTTGGCTTAACAAGGTAAAAAGGTCCCAGAGAATGGTTTAATAAAACGTGGTTGAACACAACATGGTATCGGAACGTGGTAGCAGAGCATGGTTCAACAGATCATGGTTTAGTGAGCAAAAAAGGAAGCTTGGCTTAATAAGGTAAAAAGGTCTTAGAGCAAGGTTTAACATAACATAGTTTAATAAGCAAAAAAGGAAGTTTGGCTTAACAAGGTAAAAAGGTCTCAGAGCATGGTTTAGCAGAACGTAGTTCAACACAACACAGTATCGTATTACGTTTATTCGACATAAATTCTATCTTCAAAGCTTTATATTTATCATCTATCTATAAAATTTATCCACGATTTTTAATAGCTACTATTTTATATAACTATACTATTTAGTCGTATTATTCAGTTGCATTAGTTATATCTCGGTCTCGGATCACTCGTCTTTCCTCTCTTCGTTCCTTACTTTGCTTTATAGCGCAGAGGCTATAGAGTAGCAGAGTTAAATCCGATTAGATTCGATCCGACGTTGGTAATTTTTAAACGGGAACACTCATTTTGCTTTTAGAGATGATTCGAGTGCTATTAACGTTACATTTTGAAGCAAACGGTTAGCAAATCACCTCTTTGTTATCGCGATGTTGTTCGAAGGGTATAAACACCTATGGAATATTTTATTATACGCTTCTCATCGACGACAAACCCAGCGCTAAAATTATCGACTGCATTATCTGACTATTGCTGCATCGATTTATCAAGACTACGTATAATTGTATAACAACGCATCAACGTCAGAGAAATAATATTTATCGATATTCTTCGGCAACGATTCTGATTATATTTACAATTAAAATTAACATGCACGCACGTAAACTTCAGCGCTCTTGACTAATTATTTGTTACAATTTATATTTCCCACTTAGCACGGAAGAACGATTTTGGAAAATTACTTGGCGATCTGTTCTTCGATGTTCTTTAACCAGTTAAGTGCGTTCGACGTGTATACTCGCCGTGAAGAATATAAAATTTCCATTGACTATAAACTATAATATAATATAAAATAAATTATAAAAATATAAACTATAAAATTTATAAAAACTCGAAATGCGCGTCATTGCTTGATTTTAATTTCGCACACTGCGGAGGGTTTTGAAAACTGAATTCCACGTTCAACTGGTTAAATTCGTTACGAGTAAAATCGAACGTAAGTCGACTGGACGCGTAATGGATAAAAATGTCGTAAATCGATATTTCTTCCGCAGAAATCCTCGTATGAAAATGTTTTATTCAACATGTTCCGGTTCGGCATTTCAATGGAACGATCATCTTGCCCCTTGTACTACCAATTATAATTCAACAACTGCACACATGTACGTACGCGTGTAGGGGTCCACGCTGCACCGGTGGCGCCGCATTGTCGACCGCTCTTGTTCGTTCACGACGCAGGACTTTGTTTTGGAAAACAAAAGCGGATATCCAGGCGTGTACTACAAACGAAGAAACGAATATATCCGTCCTCGGGCATCCAAGGCGGTCGATAAAGCTTGAATAAATCATAGGAGAAGGTATTTACGGTTGCATTTCGTCCCGAGTCCGTTCCGAGTCCCATTAGCGCAGACACCGAGCGAATTCAGTCCTAGTCGTCAGGCCAATGGTTGAGACGAGTATCGAAGTTTGGAACTCGTATTTCTAGGAATATGCGGCAGCTTTCGCGTTTCTAAGAAATACTCGTCCGTGCGGCGTCTCGCCGTAATCCGAGGAATCGCGTAACTCCAGCGAATTCCTTCTGCTCTACCTTTTGGCTTCTCTTGACCTACCACGAAGACGTCACGTGGGTGCAACGTCGGTCGCGATCGCTTGGATCGGTTATTCCTGCTTCGCTTGCCGATAGAAGCGACGTTGAAGACCTAAAGAGGCTGACCTCACGCTGCTGTCGGAGTTATCACATCGGCTGATAAGTTCCCGGTCTGAATGTAATGCCCGGTAATGCAAAATAAAACTTACGCGTTCCTTTGATATCTTTAGAGTGTCGTTGTTACGTTGGGAAACAGTGATGAAAATGATGGAAATTATTTTGTTGATTCGTGATTAAGGTTTTCTTCTTAAATAAATGTTTTTCGTCACCAACAAAACATTTTGATCACTTTTCGGTCACCCTAATAGTCGATTTCTCTGATCCAGAGTCTCCGTAACGCTTATCAAGTCACTCTTTGACTTCGACAGTATCTTCTCCCATCGAAAAACAATATTTAATCGATGCACGAAATTCTTTATTATCCATTCTTTTGAAAATTACAAAACTAGGGTCACTGATACCACGCTGACTTGTAAATTAATTGTCAGAATGTCATGTGTTTTTACAGTTATCTTTCGAAGATCGGTACTTTCGAAAAAAAAAATTAATTTTTTATTCGTGGGGTCATGTGTTTTTCAGACCGGAAACTTATCAGCCGATGTGTCTGGCCTGGACGGCCACCTCTACTTAGAACCAAACGTAGCGATTCGTTCGATCCCTCTAAAACCACTGTAACTTTTGAACCAAACGTCGGATCGCCATGAAATTTTTACAGCTTTATTTTAAAGGCTAGTACTTTCTAAAAAAAAAATTATTAATTTTGTATTTGTGGCGCCATCTGTTTGTCGGACCGGAAACTTATCAGCCGATGTGCTACGTGGACTCGCGCGCAGTTCGAAGGGAGACAAAGGAAAGTATACGAATCATTTTTGCGACTCGAACGTAAGATTCGTTTATTATTTACGAACGTACGAGATACGTTCGATCGATTATTCGATAAAGTCGTATTAGGTTGGTGCATATGAAATGTTGGATTTTTAAAGCGAATATTTTAGGTTGCTGTTATCCGAACCACTTCGCAGTGCGAACAGTAGCTTCATTTAATCGAACGTCTTTGCGCGAGACGATTCTTTATATCTGTCTCTTGCCATTCCTTTTCTCTTTTATTACCTTTTTTGAGTCTCTTTTGTTATTCGTTTCTCGTAATAACTGCGCGTTAAATACTTCGTAAACCCGTTGCGCTAATCCTCGCAATTAATGTCGTCGAATTAATTTACGTTTTAGCTTATCGCGTTAGTAAATTATTTTCTTTCTCCAAGGAGACAAACGCGTAAGTATTTCATTACAGTCCGTCGCGGCGGCAAACGCTACGATAAGAAACGAACGAAGTTTAACAACGTCTCGGTTCTTTCGATGATTTATTTCACTCTCTTTTCTTTTCTTTTTAACATCGATACGCCGCGTCGTTACGGCACGATAGTCAAACAAACGAATAAAATGTGAAAATCGACGCGTACGTTTTATCGATAAACGTAGGTACGCGTAAGCCGTAGCTTTAACAACGTTGGAGCGTTTAAAAATCGGACGATAATTCGCGGAATTCCGGGGTGTAGTCGGTCCCGGTAAAAGGACATTTATTTCCCGAAATAGAGGCGACTTCGTCCGTCCGGACGAGCAGCGCGTAAAAATTCAAAAGCCCCGGACGTAACGATCGCGGAAACTATCGAGAATCATAAATTTCTCTAATTGGACGTGGACGCGGCTACGCCAAGTTCGCGAAACTCGTAAACATCGAAAAAAGTATTAGGTTGGCGCGTATGGAATGTCGGATTTAAAAATGATTGTATAAAACAGCGTATCTTTTTTCGGAAGCTGTTTATTTGATCAAAATATGCTCGTACGACTATGAACGTGGTATGCCAAAAACAAACGAGTGTCTTACAGGTCGCATAAAATGGGTTTATATAAAAATTAACCTACAAAAACGTTATACTTTAATACGTTATCTATATTTACACCTTAACAAATAGAATTTTGTTTCGCGTGATAATTTATGAAATATTCACCAAGCTGCATCCTTGGTTTATCCGAACGCCTATCGCGGTAGTTCGCGTCTTCCACCTAGTTTTTTTCGATAGAAACAAACCTTACAGCCTCTTTTTGAGCCTGCGAGAATTACACGTAGCTTTTCATTTCAGCCTGATTTAGCCTCCATCTTTTGGTTGTCGAAAATCTCCTATCAACTGGTCCACTAAAGTTGATATAAATTGTAAACGTTTACGTGACACTTCGTTCTTACGTTTCTTTACTGGTTTACGAAGAATATAGGAATCAATTAGGTGGATTTCCATTCTCAAAAAAATTGTCTCTTCTCGAGTTGCCATTCGAAACGTCGTGACGCCTGGGAGGCGCCTTTCGAGTTGCTGCTTTAAATCACGCGGTGAGCGAGAGTCACCTCTCGCGTGCAATGGGTTAATGCGCACCAGTCTAATAAAAGTCGAACCAATCGTACCAGCGTGGCTCATTCATTCATCCGAACGGAGAAGCGGCGTTACTCGGTTACCACGCGCAACTCGGACCCTAACGATCCGTCCTACTTATCGATCTACTCGTATGCACGGCGCGTTAATAAAAAGAAACTCCGGAAAAACATAGATAATCCATCATTCGCGGTAAATCGTAGCTAGCGGACCGTTTTGCCCTGACGTTGTCGGTGCTAATGCGACCTGAACCTTCGAAGCGTTCGACCGATCATCGAACGCAGTCGATGAAACGAAAGTCGTCTTTTCGACTCGCGTCACTAGCAGACGAAACTACCACGGTACGGGACAGTTTCGATCCGAGAGAGAGATCGAGCGGATCCGCGTTCGACGATAAATCACGATGCTCTGTATCGATTTATTCCGAGACTTCCGGACCCGCGACTTCACCGATGGCCGACGGTCCGAACGGGGGACCGTCCAGGTCGTTCTTAGGTACGTCTTGTCAAACTGGACGCCAAATTTCCCTCTCGTCCCCTTTTCCCGAATCCCCTCCAATCCACCCCGCAGAGGGGACCGCTGGTCCGCCAGAGCCGAGAGCTGTAGGGCTCTCATCTGGCAAAAAAGATCCAACCAGGTATGGCAAAAAAGGATCCTAAGCTGGTACCGCGGGTTTCGGGGTGCCCGGGGATCGTGGTAAGCAAGCGGTGTCAGAAAAGTGCAACGAAGTATACTGGTAAGTATACTGGTAAGGATGATGATTGTCATTTCAGAGGAATAGTCGCTTTCATACTTTCGATCGGTGCATTTTTCGATTTCTTTACCTATCCCGAATTATTCATTCTTTAATATGTAATATTAAGTCTACCGGAAAGTTTTTTCCATTTTGAATTGAAAGTAAGTAATGTATTTTCGATAGATTATGTTCGGATTAATGCGAACTGTTGGTTGGGTAAAAAGAAATCAATTATTTTTACGTGAACTTCAAGACTTTATTTAACACGTTTCGGATTACCAATTTTGGTCACATATGCACCGTTTTGATCTATAAATCTTTGCCATTTTTTCGGTAAAACCATTATTCCATCGGTGTTGAACTTATGGCTTTTTTTTTGTCGATAAACTTTTTTCGCGTGGCACTCAACATCGAACTTTTTTTCGTATCTAGCTTTTTCCAAATGGTTCAAAACTGTTTTATGGTCGATCTTTAGCTCTTGGATGATACTAAGACTGCTAACATGCCGGTCAACTTCGATCACTTCTATGATTTTATCGACATTTTCGACGACGGGCCTACCCTTGCGAGGTGCATTTTTAACCTCAAAAATGCCTGAACGGAACATAAACACCATTCACAATTTCAGCCGCCTGGCTTGCGTTTTCGCCTTAATCAAAGAAAAACTGTAAAATGTACCGAATTTTCTCTTTGTTGACTTCCATTTTTAACATCCTGTATCTCACAGCTGAATGGATCAAACAAAAATCAGCGAAAGAATTCTTTTAGTACGAAATGTCACCTTTCCAACGAGCATAAGTCTGAAATTGTTCGATCGATACTTTACGAGATATCGATCACTATAGCCATCTACCGAAAAAAGAATGGATTTCTTTTTACCCAAGCCAATATTATGTATTATAATATAAAATTATGAACAGAATAAAGCGAATATCGAGGCTTGCGCGTGACCGAACGTAATTTATTGTGGAAAATCACGTTCTTTATCGCATCTGAGTTATATTTCTGAACCCGAGGTCCCGAATGTCGATTTTAAAAAAAACGCGATCGTGAGAATTTCACGCACAACTCACGTATCGACTCGGTAAGGGGAAGCTGCGCTATAGCCGGCCACGATGGCACCTCTTCGAGATCGTCGCAAAGAGGAATCGATGTTCCCCTCGGCGTCGGCGAGTCGAGTTCGATAGAACGACGACTCGCCGTTAAAGACAGTCTCCCTCTCGGTTCTAGCTTCATTCCCAACCGTCTCCGATTAATCCGAGGGAGCGTTTGTCATTTTACTCGACGCAAAACGCGAGTCGAAATCTACATATTCAACGAGCAATCCGACTTCCACTCTTTCGTCCGATGTTTATGCAAAGTTACGGTCCTCGTAGCGATGTTCGACGCGCATAACTCCCCAGCTAAAATCTGGGTCGACGTACCGACGTAGCAACAACATTTTCTACCCCTAATCCCGATTTCGATATACGCGCGTAATAACTTTACCTCGCATCTCCGATGGTATTAGATTGTTCGGAAAGTAATTTCGTTTATTAAATGAAAACAACTTGTTTTC
>JAITYT010000212.1:688481-703755 GCA_025433975.1 Liostenogaster flavolineata | reverse complement strand
AAAAAAAAAAATTGGTTAAAATGGAAGAAATCTCGATTACTTCGAACCGTCGTTATTCGGAGAAGGAAACGAGATTTTTCTATCTCGAAAGAGAGAAGGATCGTCATTCTTCGCCCAGTCGTACCCTTTAAGAGGAGGAGAGGACTCGCTCCTACGCGTGGCCTACGCCTCGCTACGCGCTTCTTTGCCTCGCTACCACTTAAGTATCTATCTCACGTATCTCACCGGCCGTCGTCGATGCCGGCACAGCGGAGCGACGATTGTTCGCGTCGGAACAATCATCGTTGCCCACGAACAAAGAGGAAAACGGCTGACCCAACCGGGGCTCTTTACGACGACCTGGAAACGCGCGTGGCTCGATTCGAGTGGCAAAAGTAAAGAAGAAGAAAAATAAGAGGAGGAGGAGGAAGAAGAAGATGAGGGTAAAAGGGTCGCTGCGAAGACGACGAAGGGCGGTCGAAGGGCGCGTAGGAGGAGGGACAAGGGCTAGGTAGAAACTTGGTCGAATCACGCTGGCGAAATGCCAATCGATTACGAATGTAAAATTATGCTAATTTCGATGCCGAGAGAGAGAGAGAGAGAGAGAGAGAGAGAGGGAAGATAGAAAAAAATGCTCGTAACGAAGTCGATCCTTGTGTACATTTCCTTCCGTTCCTTGCTCTATCTATGATTTTCTCCGAGTATATGTAAATACTGTGTTTTTCCGAAAGATTTATCGACGCGCTTACATTCGATTCTACTCGTTCAGCAAATTTTTATCGATTTAACTAGCGACGCCGAGGAAATTTTGGTCGGAATCGCAAACAAGTTGTAACTTCTTCTTAATTTCTTGCGATCTTGTGCGTCGATTCAATTGTATTTGAATAAATAGTCTGTTGGAGGATTTATGTGGAAGTGGCTCTCGTAAATGTCGCTGCGGTTCGTACGTGCATGATTTTTCTGTATTTAGAGCTCCTATCACGTTCGTAACTCCGATGCATTTATTTGGAATTTTACTGGACTCTGTCGTAAAAATTGGCTGCCTTAAGACCGTTCACGTGGGATGCGTTGTTCTCGAAGCACGTACGTTTTTAACGGCAGTCCCTTCGTAAATGCGAAATATTTATTCGTTTCGTAAAACTTCGTAGGTTCTATAACGAATGGAAAAAATGATTTTTTTCGTACCGCCAATCGTCGACGCGTTCTCGAAATTCTTCTTATTAATTTAACGAAATCGCGAAGACTATTCGTATGTTTGACAGACTCTCGACAAATTTTTGCGTGGAATGGACGTCAGAACCTAGATGTAATCGTACACGAAAAGATTCGCTACATTATCCCTTTGGACATACGTTGCGTCGTACGTATAGCCGGTGCGAATTTATCAGCGAAGAAACTTTTATCGAGTAACCGAGTCTTAGAGATAAGCGAAGGTATCGTAACTCTTTCGAAGGTCGAGAGACCGATGAAAAGGGGGCGTGGCTAAAAAGGGTAGTTTTTCTTTACTACAGTACGGATGGCCAGGTGCATCGTCTAAAATCGATTCTAATTTTTAATTCGCCTTAAATTAAAATCGTATAAAAACAGAATTAAGTGTACGTTCACCGATGCCGGATCAAACAAATACCTACAGAGGGTCTCGATAAATTTTGAACGTATATAAAATAGAATAATCGTAGTTATTGTTCTCGACGGCTCTCCCGTGAACACGAGTAATTTTATATCATTAAATATATTTACTGGGTACATTTGCAACGACTCTTAACGTTACCATTTACGTATGAACTCATAGACGAGTGCAATTTCGGAGAGATGGACTAACTTGTCGCTTAGGAAAGGCAGGCAAAACTATGACGTCCGTAATTTAAATTACGACGTTAAATCACGCCCGATGAGGAAATTGACACACATATCCGCAAGCATCGAGCAAATCGACGGCTCGCATGAGAGAGTAATGCGCCGATACGCGTGGCTGCTGGGATTGTTCGTCGTGTATCTCTAAGGTACGAGGGAAGCAGAAGGTACGGATAAGCATATAAGCACGGCCGTTAAGGTAATTAATAGCCAGGTTCGCCGAAGTTATTGCTCGGCTTTGCGTCCTCCTCGTCATGCTGATGTGGGAGGTAAGAGCAAGCGAGTTTCCTTGTATTTACCGACGAAATTACGCATCGTTTAAATGAATTTCATTGCTATCGTTTCTTCGCCGTCTCTCGTCGTTCGATACGAATTTCCCTTCTAGCGTATTCTTACGAGACGTAGCATCGACTAAATTCAAAGTAAATATTCGAGACGATACGAATACACAAATTTTTATTCGCGTCTCGTCGATGCTTCGAACCGTCTCGTAATTCTGCGAATAACTAATTCGTAAGATATTTTTTGTAGTACGAAGGAAGGTATATGCAATTTTTGATAAGTTACTCGAAGAAATTGTATGGTCGTGTTTTTTAATTCGTGTTTAAGCGTCTCACGCTTCGGTGGTATGATTTTATTCACGAAAGAGCAATCGAGAAAAATTGAGATACCATCGAGAAATGTATTATAAAATTTTAATTTCAGAATTTAAGAAATAAAGATTCTAATTATTCAAGATTTCAAGATAGATTGTTTGCTGGACCTTTTCGAGCCGTGGTAACCGGGCGATTTATTAAAATCGTATCGGTGATTATTTTGAAAAATACAAGAATCATTGAAAAATTACAAGAGCAATTTTCTCAATTACAATTTTCTCTTTTTATGTAGTTCAAGCACTATTCGACACTATGGATCAGCTTGAACATATTCTATGCTTTTAACTGTGCATAAATTTATCTTAAATCACTTAGGAAAAAATGATCCGAAAAATCTGCCGACCGCAAAGGGTTAAAGTCGCGATTTGATCGTAAGGGAGCGATGGAATTTCGACGAGTTATCGTCGCCCTCGGCTGCCGAACCTGACGATTCAATCGACGATATCGCGACGAACGGTAAACGCCTGGAATCGGCTGGAATCATAACGATCGCCCCATTTTCGGTGCGTCAACGTCGACTCGATGCGGCTGTCGTCGACAAGCGCATTCCATTTCATTAGTAGTTCGTTAATTGTTAATGGATTATAATGCAACGCTCGCGTTTAGCGCGTTACGCGTGTCGCCGAGGCGTTGACGTGACGGTGCTCGCGTTCGCTCATTAATTGCATCGCGTCGCGGTAAACCGACGTGGAAAAGTGTCCTCCTGGCGCTCCCAGCTCGTTAGATCCCATTGTATCGCGAGCCGTTTTGCAATTCAATGTCAAAACTTGTCCCGTAAACGTAAACGCCCTCGCGAATTTATATCGACGCCCTATGTTAATTCGTCCTGCGTTTCTTCCCTTCGCCGTTCTTCTTACAACACTAGAGTCAGAAAAAATATCTCTGATTCGACCTTATCCTTTTTCAGAATAAGGTTTTCAGGATTCTCTCCTTCTTTTTCCTCTTTTTTTCTTTCGACGACGCGATACGCTTCTACTTCGATCGAAATTTTTATCTCGAGAAGGCAGTGAAAATTGAGCTAAGCTCCGGAGGTAGAAGGAAAAGCTACTAGTTTTAGCTTCCAACCGAATTTGTATTTCGAGATGACAATGAAAATTCCGCTATGTTCTAGAAATTAAAAACAAGCTGTTCTTTTTAGCTTCGATTCAAATTCGTATTTTGAGACATCGGTAAAAATTGCTCTACGCTGAGAAAGGACATCTACCAACAGCATAACCTTAAAATATCAGTGAATTTTTATTAGTCTAAAAACAAAATTAGACCTATTGGCGAACGTTTTATCATCGAACAATATTTATCGCGTCGCTCTAAATAAGAGATATTCGTAACGCACGAATCCGTCAAAGTTTTCGAGCGTTCTTTTCCGACGAAATTAGCTCTCATTAACGAACAAAATAAAATACTTCTTTCGTAAGTTACCAGGTAAGCATCGCTAATTGCGCGATACGAACGCGTGTACGTGTCGTTCGTTACGAGCGAATTTAAAAATTCAAGTTAATATCGTAAAAACATTTTCAAGCGTATTTTCGATTTCACATGCGAGACTGACGTTCGAACGTATAATTTTGTCGACGAGCAATTCCGAATGAACGGATAAACGAAGCGAGGATAAAGCAGATCAACCGTCCTAGCGTCGATGAGGTACTTATTCGCTGCCTTCCTCGTTTTTCCCTTTTTTCTTTTTATTCGTCCTTTTACGAAGCTTTCGTTGGCCCCTTATCCTACTATCGAATGATCGATCGTCGTTCTTCGATGTTTCACGACGTGTTTCACGACAATGTATCGCCTTTTATTTTATTTTTCGATCTCCGGTGATGCGCCACGATGGACGCGCATTCATTTTACATCATCGTAACGTTGTCGCGTCCAACGACGGACGAACGTCGTTATAATAAAAAATTACCGCGATCGTGGTTTTCTTTATGCTTTATTAAAACTTTGCGCGGATACGCTTCCGTTATTAACGTGGCATTAGCAAGGATTACGCGATATCAAAAAGCGCTTTGAAAGTGGACAACAGCGTTTCGTCGAATAAATGAAAAGTATTCGATATCGTTCTCCGAGTTACGAGTTAACAAGCGATAGGATTTACGATACGAGTTACCTTTTATCAAACGACGTTACGATTATCGTTAATCTTCCAAAGTTTGCCTTCAGATTTATGCTATATTTATATACGTTGAACTACTAGCGTTAAGCGATACGATAGCGCGGCGTTAACCCCTTAACCTACAACTACGGGCATAGCCCGTAGTACGATGATAGGGCCAAACGTAAATACGTCGCACCTAACGCTACATTTTTTAATTTGTCCCGAAGAAATGGGAAGACACGTTCACCGTACACTTTGGGATAACGAATTGAAATAGATCGAGCCAATGCAGCGACGACAAGGCGATCTATTTTAAACGCATCCATTTTGTCCATTTTACCACGATTTATCCCAAAAAACTACTACTACTAATTTTACTAATAACTTTGTATTAAATTTATTATATTTATTATGTTAATATTACCAAATATAATAAATACGATGTAAATTGTAATTATATTTATTTTTATTTAACGCTCGTATCGAGCGTGAAACTAATTAGATGGAATTTTACACTCGAAATGGACGCAGCGCGTGTACTGAAAGGCGTTAATGACCTAGCGCTAACGACAAGATGAATCTAATAGTCGCAGCTAAATTTTTGTTTCGCCACGAACGCTGAGAGATTCTAACAGATTTCGCATTGCGAGATAAAACCAAGCCGACGCGTTTAAATTTTTGTTATGTAAATTTTCCAACGCCAACGCCACGCTTTCACGCAGTCATTTGCATTTCATTTTGTCTCGACTTAAGGCTACGGAACTTTTTATTGGAGGATACGCGTGCGGTGTATGACGCCGAGACGGTGTAAGATGCGCGAGATTCCCTCGAGATTCGAGATCGTAGCCATCCCCGTAGGACGACTATAATCGTCGTCGGTATCGAGAGGAAGAGAGAGATCACGAGAAAAGTATTAGGTTGATGCATGAGAAATGTCGAGTGTTTAGGGCAGGCATCTATGCATTAAAAACTCGTTGGGAAAAGTATTTCGAAGCGAATGGAGCATATTTCGAATAAATAAACAGATTTTGAAAGAACATACGCAGTTTTATACATTCGCTTAAAAATCTGTCATTTTATACGAACCGAACTGATATCGCATCGGCTGACAAGTTTCCGGTCTGAAAATAATGCCGCATCATCGCGTTTTACAACGCACGAAATTCCTTTGTTTCGCTAAAACCTCTGTAATTTTTTAACCAAACGTCGGATCGTCGTGAAATTTGTACAGCTATCCTTTGAAGATTAGTACTTTCTAAAAAAAAAAATATTAATTTTAATTCGTGGGGTCATCTGTTTTCAGACCGGAAACTTATCAGCCGATGTGTCTGACCTGGACGGCCGCCTCTACTTAGAACCAGTACGTAGCGATGCGTTGGTCCAACGAGACGATTTTCTATCTTCGTGTGTATCTCCTAAATATTAAGAGGTCATGTAAAAGAGAAAGAGAGGGAGTTGAATGCATTCGACGTGAAATCAAAAGCAAGAAACGTTGAGTAAAAAAAATGGAAAAAAAGCACGAGAGTCCAACATCGACGTGGATATGGAGTACGACTCCTCTATTTCGTGAAACTCGGCAACGTTTGCCACCTCTTCGCGCTAATTTCAGGTGGAATGTGGATCTTCTTCTCTCTCTCTCTCTCTCCTCTCGTATTTTCCAGAACGAGCAAAAGCGTAATGAGAAGAAAAAAAGCGAAACTCGCCACATAGCCGGCAGATATACCTCGGCGTATAGGTGCGGTGGCTACGCGGATAATAGGTAAAATAGGGCGCGTCGGTGTGAGCGCAGCTCCTTCCACACGCGCAACTTCGTAAGCGCGTTATCCGTGATACGCGCGAGCACGAGCGAATCCTCCGACATTGGAGCAACGTCGGTCCTTCGAATTTTGACGTTCGTAGAAATTTCGTCTCGACGTTCACTTCGACTTGTATCAAATTCTCTTTAATTCGTGTCCTCGCACTGCGGCTTTTAGCGTCGACCAATCCCGTCCTGCCATTCGCGCGCTCGCTGACGCTACCGCAACGTAAGTCGATGAAACTTTTCCGATACGCTTGGCGAATATTTTTTAGAATCGATAGGAACGCCAGGAGAATCCTTGCGAAATTCAAGAAGAACAATAAAATGCAACACTTTTGGGAAAATTTTCTTTGTTGAAACTGGTGACTCCGGCGATGGACGAGATTACGTCAGAAACGAAAACAGGAAGACGAACGTTCGCGCGTAAGAAAAATCTGACACCTCATATGCACCGATCTATTAATCCTTTGCACTTCGAACCAATTTGGAGCAGCTACTCAGCGCCACTTTGCGGCAGAAACGTGCATTTACGTACTTTCGTATTATTTGGTATAGTTTTGCAATCAAATGACGCATTTTAATGATATTCCATTGGTTATGAATTGGTCGACATCGAGGAATACAATATTTTAATTTTTATAACGTTGTAGAGTACGATAAACTTTGAGACACTCCCCAATATGCATTGCAGGCTGATTTGTGCACGTCTGACAAAAATAAGTAGTTCGACGTCTTCCACCAGATGTTTTCCTGTCGGAACAAACGATACAATCCCGTCTGACGCAAAACCCTCTGACATTTTTTTTACATATCTTAGTAATTTTATCAGGACCTCGAGTAAGTTCTCGCGGTTTTTCTTTTGAAAATAGATGCTTTATTCACGGTATTTTAATTTGCAGTAAAAATACAGCATTTCAAGGGAAAACTTCAGCTTGACAAAACTAGCCGCGGAGTGGGACGCCTTTTCCGAACGACGCGTCGAATCGACGCGCTAGTCGTGTTTGCGACATCGCACCCGGAATCGTTTCGATCGGTGCATTCGTTCCGTTTACAATATCGCGTCGATTGGGAAGCGTCGATGGTCACGATTCGACACAGGATCGAGCGCGAATCCACGCGGTCCAGGCGCCAGCCTCGTTTAAAAGCGGCCGCTGTTTGCTCTCGATGCTCCGCTATGGCTAATCGCGCGCGTCGAACGTGACCTTGGATACGTCCAGGATCAAACATCGACGCGTTTATGAGATGCGTGCTGCTGCACCTCGGTACTCCGACGTTTCCAAGCGTCGCCTGTCGCTCTTTCACGACGTTTATTTGCCTCCGTTCGGTTTACGTACGCGCCTCGCGTTCGACGAATTTTTCAATAACGTCTCTGAGTTCCTCCGTCGACGTTCTTCATCGAAAGCGACGCGTCTTACGAAGAGGAAAAAGGACGAAGCGTCGTCACGAGGAATTCTTACGATCGTGTTTTCCCTAACCTCTCAATGCTAAGATTTTTTTTATTACGATAAAGAAGAACCGAAGCGAAGAGTTCGTATTCGGTCCCAAAAATTCCCAAACTTGTGATTAGCCACTCGATGCTAGAGTTTTTTTACGAAAAGTGCTTCACGGAACGTCAGATATTTTTATGTTTTTGTTAGGAGCGCTATCTGTAGGGAACTAGGAGTAAGTACTTTATTATACGCCATCTAGGATTAGGGATAAGCGAGGGACTAGTCGAGGGGACTAGTCAGCATAGAACGAACGGTGATAAGGAATGATCGTATTAAGAAAGAAAGTAGTGCTCCGCAGTTATTTATTTCTAACAGTTTTATTCTTTGTTCGTACAATAACTTTGTTTCTATTAAAATATTTAAGCGTAGTTAACCTAAAAAAGTGGATAAAATATAGCGTCCAAAAAAAAATTTCAGTCATCGATATTCTGGTATCACTGTTGAGTACGCGCTGACGTGGCGACGATTCAATCGTGGAAGAGCTCTTTTGTTACATACCTACATACGTAACCTAGTAGAAACCTCTTAACTTACGACTACGTGTCTCACACGTGTATTCCAAAGCTGACTATCACAGGCATGATCTCCGATACAATGGTTGGGCCAAATGTAAAAAAAATGTAAATATCGCGTTTTGGACCCAGGCTGTTGGAATGTAAATCGTAGGTTAAGGAATTAAGTGTTACGCCGTGTGCTGTTTGTAGGAATAAATGTGTTATAAAATTTATCATCGTAATTAACCCTTTAAAAGACTTGCCCGTCCCTGATGCGGACATGTGTGCAGGGACTGGAGTGTTTTGCCCGTATCAGACACAGTCCTTAATCCGTAGCGTGTATCGACTTGCCCGTAATTTTCATTCATTAGTTCCAATATTCTCCACGTGAGTTTATTTCCTTTCTATTTATTTATTCCTCCCCTCAAGTGTATATACTCATTAAATGTTTCATAAAACGATATCGAACCAAAGTTTAAAAACAAACTGCTCATTAGGAAGTAAAATGTTACGAACTCGATAAGTATTCTAAAAACATATTGCCGTTAATATAGATAAACATGTCAAACATTAACTAAGTTTATTATGTATAATCATATTTCAAAATAAAAATAACCCGACATTTATTTAAAGAAAAATTCATAAAAACTAGACTGTCGAAGGATTAATAACTCAATTCAGTATGATGGGTTCTATAGGACGGTGCTAAACATAGACTAGCCTTGCAAGAAGAACGATCAGGACCGTGAAAGACTATTCAATATCACGAGGTATTAATTTCTCTCGGACGAAGCATCGTCGAGGAGCTCGATCCATGGGCTCTTACCCGGTAGATAAATCTTTCCTCCTTGGTACCGCTTACAAACGAGCGCATCGACGCGTATTCTATCGGCCTGGCCACGCTCCTGGTAACGGCAGCCTCTTACACCTTGCAACATTCTTAAGGGCAAATTGGTTTAATCTATCGACTGGCCCGATGTCCGCAGCTTTTCTTCGTTATCTCGAGATTCCCGAAGTGCCCTCTGGCCATTCTATCGAAAATCTTCATCGAGAAACGACGTATCCGATATAATTCGACCTCGTGAGGTGTTTTTTTTTTCGTGGAAAGAAAATTGGGATGATTCGAGCATTTCTTTACGGCTGTTGAGAGAACAACGATTCCAATACGGACATCGTTGATTTATACAACCGGTCGTGTGACGGCGAATGTCACTCGGTCGAGTCACGGAACGTCTCTAGAATAGGCGCTAATTTCACAGTCGACGTCGCGTTCGATCTAAGTGCATGGAATACGCGTACCAAAGGGCAAGGCTCCGCGTTGTACTTGACGTCGCACTTGGTCGTTCGCATGCTCGCGATTGCACGGTTCGCGTGATGTTGCGTATCGGAAGGGAGTCTGCACGCACCGTATTTTTATTTATAGAAATATGCCAGTGATTAAGAGCGACAAGAATCGAAACAAAAATAGTCGAAGAAACGTAAGCGTCTACGGAGCTTAATTTTAACTCATTATCCGCCAATGTCCCATTTTCGAGACACGTTTCCAAATTTCAAATTCAATGTCGATCAGTACGAATATCATTTTACAGATAATTTAATTTCCTGGATTCATTACATTCGTCTTTCAAGCGTTTTTTCTTAATGAAAAGATGTTGCTTCTTGTCGTGTTTTTTTTTTAGTTTTTTGCAAGTTGTTATTAAATATTACTTTTCTATTGTTTTTTATGTCGTTGAGAACCCGTCGTAAAATATCGAAAATTATTTTCCAAAAACCTAAACGATGATTTTTGTTTTATAGAATACAAGGAGCGATAAGACACATTTTAAATCTAGAAAGTTGTTCATTAATCATTAATTTTCTGAAATGGAAATAGAGATTTTCTCCTTATTTACTGTATCTCGTTGAGAATACTTTCCGATCGAAATAGGTTGGAATAATATTCGAATAATATTCAAAAAAAGATCGGCGTACAGGAAGCGAAAAATACTATCGATAAAATACGAAGGTTAAGATCTCCGATGTTTAGATAATTTTGATCCTTTAGTAGAGTTACGTCGGCAAGCTTTGATGATTTTTTTTTGCAAAAAATAGGATACGATACGAAATATGATAGATAACTTTTCCCGAGAAGCGAGTCGAAGAACTTCTTGCCTCGTTCTCAGGGTCAATACTTTTATAAGATAGAGTACAAAGTTTTAAATTTGTCCAGTTTGATTCCGCTTCTCAGATTACCAACGGCCAAGAACTTTCGGTCCTTCGTATCGAAAGTACTTTGCCTCTTGGTTATCGAGAGGCAAAAAATACAACAGAGTTGCCTCGCATTTGACAAAGTCGATCCATAATTTCAATTTCTGCTTTTTACTATTTTTCCTTTTGTCCCTTTCTACGCGAAGAATAAATATTGCGAATTATTACAACGATGTAACGTAATTATTTAGCTGTAGATTTTCAAACAAAATTACAATACATCGAAATACAGGAAACGTTTGTACGCGCCTGTATGCGCGCACGGAGGAAAAATACAGTTTGTGACGCCTTCGTCTTGTCGATGTTTCTATCGTTCGCGTTCGAAACGGTCGTATCGCGAAACGATAGAGTCTATATGTAAAAAAAATTCACCGTTGTATCGCGAGCGTTCCAGAACACAATTTTTGTTCGTCACGTCTCCCGACGTCGGTTTTACGAACGATGGAAAATTCGATAAGGACAAAGACGTTGAACCTTGAACGAGAGAACACTGGAAAAACCTGAGAGAGAATATTGGTTTTCAATACTAATATATATAATAATAATAAAATAGTAATAGTTTGGAAGACGATTAACGCGAAATAAAGGTGTACAACGATCGGCGAGATTTTATTCTCTGTTTCTTTATCTATGCTTGTTATTTGTGATAATAAAACTATTTTTAATTCGCAGATCCTATCTGAATTTATATTTTTACCTGCTACTATTTAATTATTTTGAACACAAAGATGCGATAAATATGAAACCTTATGGAAAAAAGGCGAGTTCACGACAATGCTCGGTATTTCGAATAACATTATTTAAATTCCTGGCTTACATCCGGAATCTCGACGAACAAATAAGAGGGCAGTAAAATCTCGTAGCTTTACTTTCTGATCCCTGAGAAGCGGATTAATCGTCACGTTCATCTCGAAGATTATCGTTTCTTGTTCGTGTTTAAAGTCGACACGTTTGACGTATTTTAAAACCTGCCCTTCTTTGTTCTAACTAAATTATTCGGCATACTCTTTTCTTTTCGTACGGAGAAATGCTTCTGACGATATCAAATATTATTCGGTGATAACGTTAAAGCAAGATACTACGTTCCGTTAGATAACAGGTATCAGTTTCGTTTCATTGACGGATGAAACGAGATAATTATTTTCAAGAAACACTTTAATTTTACTCCACTCAGCACATTAATTATTTAATTATATGTAATTATTTATTGTTATATATATATATTTATATTGTAAGAATTAGGACAAAAGGACAGACTCACTCGAAAAGATACGGTTGGTTTTTTCTAGTAACCGAAAGGAAGCGAGCCTTTGTTAATTCGAAAGGTCCTGGAAGAAACAAAAAGGACAAAATACAAATCATATCGATAGTTTGTCCTTTAGTAGTTGTTAGTAAATATATATATATATATATACAAAAGATTATATAATAAAATTTCCGTGGCAGTGAAATTCTAACTGAAATTTTAACTGATGTAAAAAATACTTTGAAATCGACGATATCATTATTTATCGAGATGTCTCAGCGTCGATGGAAACCATCACGATGACCAGAGAAAATTATGAGAACGGAATTCGTTCCAGAACGCTGGTTCGTGTTTTTCCTCCCCTTCCACCTTCCCTTCCTCTTTTTTAGACCGACGTCATCAGGACCGATAAAAATCCTATCCGATCGAAACCACGTTCACCACTTTCTTTTTCTCTCTTTCTTTTTACATCTATTTCTCGGTTGCCGCCTACTTCGACGTCGATCGTCATTAAATCCGTTTCCAATGGCCGGCTCTTCGATGGTCCGCGAAGCCACGACGTTCGCCAAAATGTTTAATCGATCGACGTCATTACGAAAGACGGACAAAAACGCGAATGAAAGAGGGCGCATCGCGATATCGACGCTATCGCCGGTACTTATTGCTTCAACGCGAGTTTATCGTGTCAACCATTTTTAATTCTTCCCATTAAAAATTGCGAACGGATATATTCCGCGCAGCGCGAACTCTCGCTATAACCTGAAAGTGTATTCATTCGCACGGAAGAGATACGTTTGTTTTGATCTAACGCGTCCCGTAATTAACATTTCCATCTATCACTGCATAACGTTAAAAGCCTCTGCTCGATCACAAATTGTGCAGCCAATAATACCTCAAAGCCAAGTGGATAGTTCGAGAATTATCAAAGTGTACGTATTTTACACGAAACGTTGATATTAACGAATCTAACGAAATGATGGAACATCGCGATGACGAAATAACGATCGATCGTTGGCGATGTTTAGAAGTAATTAATTTCTTCGTACGCGAGTTATTAAATATTAGTCATTAGTTAGTTGATTTGTTAGATATTGTTAAAATAAAATAGAAAGTATCGACGAATAAATCGCCTAAAAGTGAACGTGACGATTTCATATTTTTTCAGAGCAACGTATTTTCTATAACTTTTATTATAAAATCCGCGCGATAAAAAGCGTCTCGCACACGCGTTAAATCGCAACGTAAAACAAACGATCGCATAAAGATTCTAAAGTAGACGTAACTAGAAGAAAAAATTACGATGGAAATAAAACATTCGATAATCTCACGAGTAAATTTATTGAAAATATCCCAGTGATTTTACGCTGTTCTTTAATATAAAATGGCGGCTTTTAGGAAACGTGGAAAATTACGAATTGGTTATGGATGTGGAATATTTTATCTCCTATTTCATTTCTTTACTACATTTCTATATTTTAAATTCTGGTTTGTAGTGAAGTTTCGACCGAAATTCGATGAGTGATCACGGCGCGGGTAACATCCAGCCTAAATTGTCCTCCGTGGCAAGATATTGCTCGAATTGATACGGCAGCCGACGTGACGCAAAGGAGGATGTACTTAACGGCCAAGTACCGGATAATGGCAATGCCTAGGATCTTCCATGGACGGAGATGCCAATGTAACGCGTGAATTCGTAACTAAACATTCCGACGTAATCAATGGTTAACACCTCATGCCCAGAGGATATTTAAATTCTGACTAACACGAAAACAGATACTTCATTACATTAAGTTAGTGCGTATAAAATGTCGGATTTTAAAGCGAATATATCAAACTGCGTATCTGTTTTTAGAAGATGTTTATTTCATCAAAATATGCTCGATTTACTTAGGTACATTTTTACAGATGCCTGCCATAAAGAAATTCTAATCTTTGGAATCGAGAAAACCTGATATGAAATTTTTCAGACTGGTTTCGTTTTCATACAGTTTAGTCCGTATAAACTGTTCCGAATGTTTAAAAAAAAGAAAGTCGATTGGCGAACGCTGCACTTTTGGATTGATAACGGTATTATCCCTAAACGCCTGGTTGATATAGTTGAATTCGTATCCTTACGAAATTCAAAAGAGATAACAAAATGGATCTTTTTTTTGAGAAAATCTTCTTTGTCGAATCGTGACTCTGGCAATGAACGGTACGACTATAAAATCGTGGTTATGCCAAAAACAAAAGCATAACGAAAACTGGAAGACAAACGTTCATATATATATAAAAAATTCGACATTTCATACGCTTCAAATTAAATAGTTAAAACATCGTTATAAATACATCATATTTGATTCCTCGAAGAACGTATCAAATCATAGCGTGAGAGATCGGTGCAGTGCACGTAGGACGGCGTTGGAGAGTCGGCGTTAACGAAGAATCCAGGAAACATTTCGAGTTATCCAAGAGACACGCGTCGAGGCGAAACGTCACGCGATAATATCAGTTTTAAAATAAAAATTTCGCGATAGGAGCGACGTTGTTTCGACGCGACGCGCTTGTCCGAACGTCCGAAGATCGACGTAAAATTAGTTTGCATATAGACGACCTTTCCTACGGACCATATTTACATTACATCGTACATTACATCGTATTTATATCACATCGGTGGTTGCATTCGCACGAAGGAAACGAGAACGGTGCTCCAGCGTGTCCGGTACGATTCGAAAATTCATTCCTCTTTCGTTTCCGTACTTATGAGCTACGACTAACTTAATTAGAACTTGGAATAAAAAAAAAAAAAGGAAAGTTGCGAACGAAGTTGGTCGAATATCGCCTCGCGAATCTCGTCTAATTAGATGCAGGAAAAGACCACGCTAAAGCTTTGGTAACTTGGAATTTCGCGAAAGTTTGTTGCCGCGGGCGCCTTGATTCGATTACTCATTTGTCGTTCGTACTCGTCGCCGTCATCGCCGTGGCATAGTTCGGCACCGAAGAAAATTTTATTCCACGCTGAGTTTTCAACGGGACTAGGGATACTCGCGTTACATTGGATACACAGTGAGAAAGAGAACGACAGAGAAGGAGAGAGAGAGAGAGAGAGAGAGGTGGCGACAGCGAACGAGAGCGGGCAAATAGAAAAGGGCGAATTTTCGTTGGCGTCGAAACGACAGGAAAACCCACTCCGCGAAAGTTTATCGAGTCGCTCGTCGTTCGAGTTAAACGTAATTTGTGGCCTCGTCCTCGAAACTTTCTCGTCCTCGGCGTTTCTTCTCTTTGGCGACACGACGCGTTCCTCGCAGGCCACCGAACGCGTTCTTTCGTTCACGGTTCTTCCCCGCGTGACGTAGCGATTAGCATCGATAGTAACGCGTCACGGNAGTCTCCTATCGCGTCGCGCGTTACGTCGATCGACCTGTCGACCGGGAGAAAG
>JAITYT010000212.1:667692-681530 GCA_025433975.1 Liostenogaster flavolineata | reverse complement strand
TATATATATATATTACATTAACGTCTGGCCATTTTAGTTTTACAGAAACGTTCGTACTTTCAGACGAACGCGAAATAACATTTTCTAGAGAACTTTATTTCGGCGTATGAGAAAAATGCGAAAAGCATTCGGTTGTAATGCCGGATAAAAGCTCATGAAAATGCATTCCTTCGCGCACTTAGCTACTGCGACCCAAAGGAAAGGGAATTACCTTTATTGCTTTTACGAATTCGGCAGGTGTACGCGCGCTGAAACGGTTCGTTCCAGCGGCATCCCGTGATAGTTATCTCGCGATATTTAAATCTCGCAACACGCGCTCACTGCGCTCCTTCGTGGAGCACGTCGATATTGTTTCGATATAAATATATCTATATAATGGCAGATATTCAAATGATTCGGGTTTATTGCGAAGCGATAAAGCGAGGATGAAGCGTAAGAACGGAAATGCACGGCGGAGCTTTGAAAATAAAAATATTAAAAAAAAGGAAAAAAAATGTGAAACGATCGAACGAACGAACTATTGTTCGTAGCGCGTCGCGGGGCTCTTGTTACGTTTTAAAAATATGTTACAGGGCGCATCGATCGTTGTCGATCGAACGATTTACCGTGACGACACGCTTGGGAACGCGAGAGGAAGGAAATTTGCACGGTGTTACAACGAATAAGACGGATTACGTCGAGACGGTGCATTTTATTCGTATTAACCTAGGAATGCCCAAGCGGATTTCATTCTACTTCATTCGTCGGCCGAAATCTACATAAGTCGTAATTACTTTCGCCGTACCGAGTGTTCGGTGGAAGTAGCACTAGCTGGTCCTCTCGCTACTTTCCCTTTGAAACTTTCATTTGGTGTTCACGGAAGGTAGCTGCATTCGCTCGTGCTTAATCGTCTGCTTCTGAGTCTTTCCCCTCCCCTCCCCAACCTACTACTATCATTCGTTCGGTACGTAAATTAAGATAGTCGAGTCAGCTCGCTTACACCAGCAGAGATTTTTTCGACGATGTTTTCTGTATTGTCGACGAAGGGTGAAAATAATTAAAGAGTTTTAGTCGGAACGTTTTTTCCGCACCGCGTTCAAACTGATTCGCTCGGGAACAGCGGAATCATTTATTCTCGACTCGGCAAATTTTTACTAAGATAAATATCGTTCGTGATGGTTCTTTTGCGAGAACCGCGGATATTTAGTCTTTCTCTCTTTCCCAGGCGTCTTGTTCGTCCTTTCGTTCGTTTGTTCGTTCCTTTATTTGTTCACTCGTTCGTTCGTTCGTTCGATTTCTGGGTCTCGCCGTGATCGTATCTAACAGGTCGGAGTGAAATTCATGAAAATTTCAGCGACCAGTCGATGCTTTGTTCCTCGGAGATGGACAGGTGGATTGTCTTATATTAATCGACGATGAGCGCGCGTATTTACGGCTGAATGCGGTTCCGAAAGTTACGCGTATCCACGATCGATTTTGCATCCAGGAGTACAGAAAATTTCACTATAGGTGAGAATATTCGAGGCTGATAAAATAATCTCGGAGATTCGGCTAATGCAATATCTAGCGTTGTCTCTCTATATATCGTATAAAATATTTCACCGATATAATATCGTGTCGCTTGTAAAATTACTGATTTACGTCTACACCCAATTCTAATTTTGCACGATTTTGATTCTACACGGATTAGAAATTAGAATCGATTATTGACAAAATGTTTAAGATCCTAAAGTGAAAACTCATGATTTATCGTATTATTTTTGCCGATTTCTTACGACTGAAACCAATCTTCTATGTTTTTATAGATGCAATCTTTTTTACGCGTATTCTTCAGCAACGTATCTGCAAATCTATTCGCGTCTACGACGAACGAAAATGTCGCTCCTGTCTATCTAGGAAGACGATCTTACGACGTATAAATTATTTAGAGTAGTTCAACCGCTCTCAATGACACTCGGATCGTAACCCGAAATAATTTCCAAATTAAATACCGCAGGACATTGAAACGAACGCTCCAAAATTCGTCGGATCCTCGATTTCCAATCGTCCGGAAATAACGACTAAATCTTCCTCATCGATTATTAACACGTTGCCGCAAATGACGGTTATAGCCGTCGTGCACATTTTATTTTAGTTACTTCTTTTTAATTCGTCACCAAATTAATCAAATAAATTACTTAATTTGTTACTTATACGGCAATTAATTATTCGGATGGTCAAATTAAAAGTGTTTGGCAACGTGTTAACGCGCGTTTGGAAATTCGTCGAAAAAGTCGCGATCGATTTCGCGTCCCATTTCGGAGCGGCACGGCCACGTTCGTCTTTCTCCACCCGGCGTTTGCTTTTTTCTCTTCTCTTTTCTTCTCTTCCCTTCCCGAGCCCCGAGCATCGCGCGATCAACGAAACGCAATTAAAGGGGAGCGTGGATTCATAATGCGCGCGCGAAATGGCGAGCGCGTATTTTCGCGTTTTACCGGCTAGGAAAGTGCTCCCATGTCAATTTCATTGCGAGCATGAAAGCAGATAGGAAGCCGCGCTCTCCAGTTCATTTCCGCTTCACTCGTCTCCCTTCTCCGCGTCGCGACGCGTCCCGTCAAAAAACATCATCGAGTCGACGGCCATTCGGCGCTGCTCCCCCCCACCATCGAGCCTCGTCGTCGCTAACGTCGACCTCGCCACTGCCGCGCGTCCGACACGTTTTCGATCGTACTACGTCGGTATGGTCGTCATCCTTCACAATTTTTAACGCGTTTGCCCCAGCGTCACCCAAATATGGGTGACGCTCTTTTTGTTCCAGCCAACCTCTGAAGACGTAGCCACTGCGTCTACTAAAACTATCGAAAGTTTCTTTCGCTACTGACCGTGTCGTAACTCTCAGGACCGATGGAAAAAATGTCTCTCAGAAGTTACAAGATAAAGAATTGAGAAAAGCGAACTGGTCTTTCGTGAATTTGTAGCTATGATATATTTAAAATCTAGTATTTTATATCAAAACGTGCGTTTCGGATAAGATAGTACCTTAGAGCGAATAATACGAAAGAGCTGTTATAAATAAATTTTAAAAATTGAAGGAACATATTTTTTGGTAATCACAGTGTTTCTGCAAAATATGATAGACCAGGCACGGATAGATTCCATTTATCTTCTCTGACCTACGAGATGGAATTTATTGAAATCTCCTCGGCGCTTGAGGGGTTAAATAGGATTTTCAGTTTGATTTTTAATAAGAATTTAAGGGAATAAACACCGAAATATAAATATAAGAGGATGTACGACGTAAAAATCTAAAAAACACCTGCTCGAGCCTCGTCGGCGCTAGCGTCGACCTCGCTACTGCCGCGCGTCCGACACGTTCGCGATCGTACTACGTCGATATCGTCGTCGCCCTTTTTTAACGCGTTTGTCACGGCGTCGCCAAAATATAGGTGACGCTCTTTGAATTCTAGTTACATAGAATTTTCGGTTGGACTTTTAACAGGAATTTAATAGAGTAAGTACCGAAATATAAATATAAGATGTACGACGTAAAAATATTGAAAACGACTACCCGAGTTGCGTCGTTGCTATTCCCGTTTATTTCCGCTTGTGACGCTCCGAAACGCTCCGAACGTGTCAACAGTTATAATACGTAACGATTGTTTAGTCGTGTTATACGAGAAAGACGAAAGTTAGTATATTTTACGAATATTCACTTATTACCTACTTACACATTTTCCTATCATAAATTATAAATATTATACCATTATACAAATATATAATATAATACGCTGTATATTTATATACATTTTTATTATATTATGCTATTAATATCGGTAAAAATTAAGCGATGTAATAATTAAAAAAATACAATTCAGGATAGTCGTACATCGGATTGTAATTCTTAGCGATTTAATTCGGAATGGTAAATTCTTTTTACCGACTATAGTCGCTACCCGTAACGAAAGGGTTAACCGCAACGGCTCGGAAACAAGACGCTTCCCATGATTCCGACCGCCACGCGTTCCTCTTCGTACCTCGGCCATTTTACATTTTACATTTACTCGCGTTACAACGATCCACGTTCCATCTCTAAACGCTATTTTTGCTATGAATATCGCCGTAGATCTTTTTCGTCGAAATGTTTGACTTTCCAGGGACGAGATGCGTTTCAAATTCACTCTCAAAGACGTTTTTCCGATAACCTCGTATCTCGATCGAACGACTCTTCTCGACCTGGATTATCGTTGCTCCTCGATATTTTTCTCTCTTTTTACCTTTTTCTCTTCTCCTCTTTTTTCAGGATAAGGACGTTTGACTTTGTTAATCTACTTTAAAGAACGCGTTTAGTCGTTGACCGATCGTTCGAAGGAATCGATTATCGATCGACGTGATTTCGGACCGCTACGCCGCCGCGTACATTTTGAGCGTCTCTTCCTCTTTGTTTTTTTTTTATCTCTAAGTCGTTCCAATACCTCGTTATTGCGATTCTTTCTTTTTAGCGCATTACGTCGATTCTTTTTGGCTTCGCGCGATTTTTTCGTGCCAATGAATCGCGTCAAAATTTCGCGAGCACTTTGAAAATTATTCTAAATTATTATGTGTCGATTGCTCAAAAATTCTATCGTGTTCAATTTCATTTCAGAAAATGAATGATTAATAAACAACTTTTATAATTTAAAGTGTTTTGTTGCTCTTTGTATTCTATAAAACAAAAATCGTCGATATAATATTAGTTTGGTGCAAACTAAAAAAAAAGATTATTATTTATTAATTCGTTTGCTAAGCAACGATTTACAAATATCGATCGAAAGTTGGTATCTTCTCGTCGATTGAAGGATCGATCGATCGTACGTGATCTGTGCGTTTACGTTATCAAAGGAACGTAACATTTGAAAAAAAAATTATCTCTTAAAGTAAAATAAGTGCTCCGTATCTGAATTGAAGGTGTAATGAATTAGAAAGGAAGCGATAATTCGAAGCAAACAGAAGAATTATTCGATAATGCCGGGAAGGATGATCACGAACGTTGCAATCACGCGCGTTTCGTTCGGAAACGAAGCGCAATAATTTTATAGAGAGGCGCGTAATACGCGGTGCTCGCCGCTACGAACACAACGGATGCAAATGCGATGCAAATTCGACGGCGATATGGTAATTCGTGCAAACGTTTAAAAATGGTCGTCGAGCTTATCAAAAACTTGATTACACTTGAGTCGTGAAATTCTTGAGACCCGCTCTTATACGGTGCAACTTCTATGGCGAGGGACAAAAAGGAACTACTTACCGTCATTATGAGCGGATTATGGCTGATCGTAACTTTTTTTTTAATATTTCATACTTTAATATTTACGAAGAGTCGTTAAAACTGGCGGTATATCGCTCAGAAAACGTTTTATCTACACTCGTTATATATACGCTTAGACGTTAATTCGGGTAAAGTACAACATAATAGCTGTATTTAAAAGATGATAATATAGAGGTCCAGAGTAAGTAGTTCAGTCCGCAAGGGGATGATTGGATACGTAATGAAACGTGCAGCCTTTTCTCGACGAACTTGCGTTGCGTTTGCGTGCCGATTTTGAAGAAAAATTTTTTCTTTTGTTTGACGATTTATTTTTGTCGAAGAAAAAAAATTAATTATACGATATATACAATTACTTACTTTACATATATATATATAATAAAATATATAATATAAATAGTAAGATAATAAATAAATTTTTAAAAAACCGAGAATCTGCACCGGATAACCCGATATATTACCGATATATTTAATAAAAATAATAAAACATTGATATTAGATGTCATTTAGCCAAAATAAATTAGCAGGCTAATACAGAGATTCCGAGCTTCTAATTAAATCCGCGCCATTTCTTTTTAATCGTCGCGAAGTACCGGACGCGACGGACGGTACGCTGTATGAAATTGCTTGAAAACGTAACTTTGGGTATCGTGGAAGTTGGAAAGGGGAGAGGGTGTGTACAGATTGCGTCTCGCGCATAGTAATCGTTGCAAATGAAATGTCCGTTTGGTTTGTTCATCACGCTCGCGGCATTGTTCTCGAGACTGTAAGAATTCGAAAGAATCGCGAGAGCACGCGAAAATATCCGGCATACCGAGAGACCGGGAAATTTCCCCAAGGTTTCCGCTCTGGAACGTCCTCCTTTATTTTTTCCTTCTCTTTTCTCCACCGCTAACTTAAATCGTCCGCAAAATACCATTTCCAGGCTCGGGAAAAGTAGCCTGCCACCTTCGCGTTTTGGAATTCTAAGAGTTTGCGCGACGTTAATTCGTATTACGCGTTAACGCTAAGGTCAACGAACATGGAAATTCAATTTCGCGGCACATTTGCGGTAGTTTTCGTCGAATCCCACTATTTTCTTTGGCATAGGCGCCTCGGCTCTATCAACGCGTCTTGGTATCGGCAAATGTCGTCGATATCGATCTTTTCTTTTTCCTATCAAATTAAACGATCGTTTTATCGTCGATCGACGCCAACCGTGCGATCGAATTCTGATCCAATCAGTCGTATTCGTTAATTCTTTAACATTAATTTTGGATAGTATCAGGTTCATCGCCAGCGTCACGTTTCAACAAAGAAGATTATCTCAAAAGCGTTCCATTTTGTTATTTATTTTGAATACGAATTCGACCGATATTCGCGTAATTTTTTTATACGAGTATAAACTCGGGCAAAAATGCGGCAAAAGTTGCGCGCGATATAAACCAAACGATTGGTAAGAATACCGTTAACGACAAAGCGCAGCTTTGCATCGAAAAATTTTGGTCTGCAGATTTTTCCCTGGAAAATAAACCTCGTGGAAGTCCCAAAACGTCTGTGAAAAATGATGCTTCGAAAGCATCTAATTTACAAATTATTTTAAAGTATTTTAAATCATTTAAAAGAGAGAGTTTAAAGGGGGTCGGTGCAGTGCACGTAGGACGGCGTTGAAGGGTTGACAAACGCGTTACTATCGATGCTTGGAACGAGACGAGAACTCGGACAGAATTCAGAGCGTATAGTTCGCACGAGTAGGACGAAGACAGTGATATAGATCTATTAGGGGCCACCGGAGAGAGGGTTAATTTCATCCCTTCAGGGTCGCGGCTGCGGAGGCGCAGGAAGTCAGAGCGAGCACGGGTGTTACGGATGTATGCTAATGGAGACCTCGAGAGATGTCTGACATTCACCGTTTTGAATCGCCTATACGTAACTAACTGCGCGGTCACGCGTGCACGCGCGTACGTTTACTTGTGTTCGAAACTACGAAGAAGCGATATTTCGATTTATTATATCTTATATCGAGTTTAATTAATTTATTTACAATATTATATATATATATATAATATATTTTTATATAAATTATTTATATTATGTACTAATTTGTATTGTACAACAAATTATTAATTTGGGTTGTCCGGAAAGTTTGTGCCGATTTTGAAGAACAATCGTTCCTTTTTTGAAGATTTATTTCTTTTTAGGGGGAAAAAATAATTATATAATATATATAATTATTTATTATATATATAATAAAATATATAATAAAAATATACTATAAATAAGAAAATAATAAATACATTTTTAAAAAAAAACGAAAATCGGCACGAACTTTCCGGACAACCCAATATTTATAGATAATGTCGAAGATTTATTCCGTCCGAAGGTACGCGGACTCGTACTTTCTCGATCACGAGTAACAAATTTTCTAGGAGCCACGCGCAAATTCCTTTCCTAAAATAAACGTTCGCGAGGTCGCGTTCATTTTCTCAGCCATTTAACTAGCCGTATTTATTTTCTATTTTCGCGCATTTTACAGTCGCCATAATCGCTTTAAGCTACGCGGATTTCTGCGAATCTTGCGGATAGGGGAAGAGTGAAATTAACCATGCCCGATTGCCTTCACCGTCGAAACTACGTCGTAACGAGAATCGATTCGAAATTACGCCGAATTTCGACGCGATCCTCGCGATAAAATCGAGGAGTTCGCGCGAACGTCACGAGTATTCTTCGATACGAAAAATTTTTATCGCGATGGCGCAACGTCGCGATCAAAAGAACCGTTAATTCCACGATTATCTCGATGACGAACCGCGCGAAACGTCACGACGTATCGCTGGAATAATTTGGACGGCTCGGTATCGCGCCCGGTCGATCGTTACGCGTTTCGCCATAACTCGAACCTCCAGTCTTCCTGTTCTCGTGTATCTATGCAAATACGCGACGTCTTGTCAACATCGGCGCTGAACGTACCGCCATTTTCGTCAAGCTAATCGAACCGTAAGCGGTCAAACTATTCTAATTTATCGAAGGAAATAATTGTCAAGTACGAAGCCGCATGTAAGTATCCTGTTAACCGAGCGGAACGTATAAAATTACGTAAAACGTAAAATTTCGTTCGATCTCGATATTGTCGTACCTTTATTTAGATTCAGTAAAGAAAAAGGTTCGTTCACAAATATAAATTGAGCCATGGATTACTAAATACTCGGCAAGTTTTTTTGAATTTCCATATTTTTCGTTATCCAATCGCTTGTAAGAATTACACAATTTTTCTCGCTCTTCTCGATATTTCTCATGTAATAATTCATCGCGTTGCAAATTAATTATTTAACTGTACATCAACGGGAACGTCCTGGAGTTGTGCGAAAGATGGATTTCGAATAATAGATAAATTATTCGCGAGCCACGTAAATTCAGTACGCGGTCCGTGCGTTGGCAATGCCCGGTTTAGCCCGTAAAAAGCGTTCTAAATGTTAAAAAAAAAAAAAAAATGAAAATCGGTTAGCGAAAGAGTCCTCCGTCATATTCGCGCGCGTTGCGGTTCAATACCGATATTTAATTCGAGCGAGGAGAGGATCTCACCAACGTCGACGATATTCTCTTAAAATTGCGTCGCGCAGTTCTTCGCGTTCCACAGCGGAGATATTAAATCGCGAAGCGTGGGTACGTAAAGCAATAAAGTATCCCCTCTGGGTGTCACCCGACGCTCGACCACCGGTGCTCGTCGACGGAAGAAGAACCGGTGGCTGTCCGGTGCCCTCGATATAATGGCTAATGTATGACACGGATCCTCGGAAAAAGGAGGAGAAACGTGTTGCGCGGGTGCGAGGCAGCGAGATCGAAAGGCTACGTCGCAGGTGGCCGAGCCTTGGAGAACCTGTCGAGGAAGAAGGTGAAGAGGAAGAAAACGACGTCGGGTGGAGGAAAATGTCGTAGACACGGCGATGGAGAGAAAGAGAGACGAAGAAAGATGAAGAGCGATGAAGAGAATGAGAGAAAAAGATGGAGAAAGATGGAGAGAGAAAAAAGAATGAGAGGGAAGCGGAAAGAAAGGAAAGGAAGAGAGAAGGAGAGAAAGAGATGGAGAAAGATGGCGAAAGACGAAGCGAGAAGAAGAGAGAGAAAAGAGAACGAACGAGGAAGAGGAGGAAAAGGAGAGCGGCGTGAGGAAAAGCTGCGTCGTCGACGGCGACGCGGCCACCGTCACCACAACCACCCTTTTCACCGTTTACCCATACGGTGGCAGCCGGTAATGGAATTGCAAATCCGACGACATTACATGCCTCTTGGCAACTTGTGATTTCGTGGCCGTTCCTACATGGCATCCGCCTACCGGTCCTTCCGCGTCGGTCTCTCGTCTCTGCCGAGTCGACGTCCGTCCTTCCTTCGGCGCGTTTTCGTCTCGAATCGCGCGGAAAGCGAATTAACCGGTTTCGTCGGCGGACGGCGCGTGGATTTGACGTGACGACGACGACGACGACGTCGACGACAGGGACGGAAGCGTGAAAACCTCGGTAGGTGTTGATCCGTTCCTCGTCTCCCTTCTTCTCGGCATGCGTTCGATGGAGAAGAGAGGAGAGGAGAGGAGGTATTCGCGCTGGTAAATGGCCCTTTGTCACGGATCTCGATGCTCGCGCTACCGTGGAATTTCCGGTGTCGCGCCAACCCCGCCTTGCGGAGTCTCTCTCTCTCTCTCTCTCTCTCTCTCGGTCTCTTTCTCTCAAGCTTTGGGTCTCTACGCCGGCTTGACTCGGATTTCCTCTGGATACCGAGCAAACGTGCCTAGCAAACTTACGAGGACGAAGACGAGGACAACGACTGGCACGATCGTGTCTAAGCGAGACGTCGAGGCTCGATGGTAATCCGTCGTCGACGATGTCGAGGCTAAGACAATGCGTCTTGACTAGCGGCTGCGTTTCGACGATGCTGTCGCTTCAGAGACGGGAAATCGCGTCGCAGGGAAGACGCGCCACGAAAAGCGACCAAAGCGATCCGAAACCGCGCGCGATCGATTTTCATTCGTTAAACGAATCCGTGCGATCTGGGTCGCGGGAACGTCCTTCGAATCGTCCGAAATTGCATGGAAAAGACTGCGTATCGAAATTGTCCATCGAGGAACATTTTTATTATTATACGATAGAATGGAGGACAGGTTTGTAATGTTTCCTTTCATTAATTTTGGTATCGAGCTAGACAATTCGCAAATTTCATTAATACTTATAACGAATAATTTTTTTATAACGTATTAGAAAAAAAATTGTTTCTATGCGGTGGAGAGAGAGTGCATTAAAAAAGTGGCACGCGATTTTATGATCGCGAGGGCGTCTATTCGCGTCTAGGCTTATTTGTTAAATTAAGCGAAAGATCGACACCGCCGTTGGCAGGCTTCTATCAATCTTTCGAGCTGGAATTACACTATTTGTTACTATTTTGAAGCTTGCTCCGCTTACGGCTAAATTAATGGATGCGTGGACACGATGCGTGCCTTTCATTCGTGCTTACGCTTCCATTGTGTGCGTTATTGCGATTAAACAAGCTGGACGCGAATGCAAGCGCATAGGATTTCACAATGAATCGAGGGATTCGATGATGTTCACTGGATGCGAGATGTTACGAATCAGTTCTTTTGAGCGACGAGGCTGAAACAAGGCTAATCAACGAACGTATTCGTTCTTTCTTCCTCGACGTTATTGTAAATAATTCATTTTTATTACCCTTTATTATTTGCTTCAAAAATGAGCTATGTATATTTATATATCTATATAAAATATATATATATATATATGAGTAGTTGGATTAAAAATATATAAGGATATAATCTTAATAAATTTACATATAGAATTATTACAATTAATTTTTATACTATTTATATTAAAAAATTATACTATATTTGGCATACAATTTAATACGAATGATCAATATTAATAATATTATATATATCCTTATATATCATATTTTTGTGTAGATTCAATTCCACTCATTCCTTTCAATGCTTACCGCCAGTCGTATCGAAATCGGCACGCTGACTAATCGTTACGAAAATTGTCTATAATTGTATATAATAATTATGGACACGATGAAGTATATCTAAGAAAGAAAAGAAAAGTAAAAAAAAGTGAACAGTATCGAAGCAAACGGAGCATATTTTGATTAAATAAACATCTTTTGAAAAAATATATTCAATTTTATAAATAATCATTAAAAAAATCCGACGTTTCACACGCGCTTACTTAACAGCACCAGGAGACTTTCGATCGAGACCGCATTTGCCAATTCGTTTGTCTCTCGTGGCGCGTTTACCGATAGCAACGGCCAGATCTGTTTAAGCCGTGTCAACTTGGAAGTTACAATGGCGCGACGATTTAACATCGCCATTTGGACGTCGACGACTATCTATCTAATTATAATACGCCGCGTTGAATGTCGTATCAAAAACGGACCGTGCCGCGTATCGAGCCGTACGATTTAAAAGCAAATTGAAATATCCAAAGACGAACGATGAGAGCGCGGAGCACTCGGGCTCGAGTGTCCTTCGTTCGTTCGTTCGTTCGTTCGTTCGTTCGTTCGTTCGTTCATCGTTCGTCGCCATCGTCGTCCACGTCCTCGCCGATGTTTCGAGGCACGAAATTAATTTCCAACGACGAGCCGGGAAAGCAGCACTCAAGAATTAATTGCGAGAGCAGGGCCGATATGGTTTCGTCGCACGGCGATCCGCGGATGGTTCGCACATAGCGCGTAGCCGTAAATTGGACGCGCCGCGGAAAATCGACGTCGTTTCTCCGTACGACGATCGTAAGATAACGTAAGATCAAGGCTAAAGAAATACGATTGTAGAGTTTATTATTATATACTCTTCGTAATATTATGCATTGTCGATGACGTATAAATGTTAGTTATATAATTAAAATTGAGTCATTTTTTAACTTTTAAATAATAATTCAATAATTATAATTATATTTAAAAATATAATAATACAATTACCGTATTTTATATTACCATAATATTATGTATGCCTTAATACAACATGTATTACTTTATTTCATAATATAATATATTTATAAATTATCAAACGGGATCATTGAGCAGAAGACAATGGAATAATAAATGAAACACTTTGTTATACAGGACGGGCCAGTCGTGGCTAACTGTTTTTAATAATTTATAAATATAAATATAGATTAAAAGAAAGTTAACAAAGTACACTTTCGTGTAATGATACAAATTTTGGACAAACATTAAAATTGCAAAATTTATACGCATTTTACCACAGTCAGTCCAAGTTGGTCCACTCCGTATAAATACCTTAGTATTTATTATAAATATTGTAATACAACATATGCATTCGTACACACGCACACTCACACACAGCCAGATTCATACGGACATTTTGGTCGTTTTAAAAACCTTCGGCTTCGCTTCGCATGCGATTCAGACGCGTGTCCTTGAAATGGCCGAGGGTCTACACCCTACAAGATAAAAAAAAAAGAAAGAAAGAAGAAAAAAATCAAATCAAGAAAGGAAAAGAAGAGGAAAGGACCAACAGGCGCGACGAGAAAAGTCGCAGCGTCGCCATTGAATAACGCGAGGCGTCGTACGAATTCCGTCGGAATTTAAATCATTTCTCCGGCGGTGCGCGCCTCGGAATTGTATACCTTGTCGCACCTCGCCCTGCTTGGATTTATCGCGAGCCTCGTAATCCACGCGTGGCGTCGCGCCTTCGTTTCCGGCGGCGTTCTTCTCCTTCGACCCCCAGCGAGCAACGTAATTAGTCTACGGTGCGCGAAACGAAGTTGCAATTGAAAGCGTCCTTGCAAAGCCGACAGCCGCGTACCGCTCCAGTGACGTCGAGACGATCGAGATGCGTCCATACGTTTCGTCAAATTTATTAAATCGTTTTGCGACTTTCAAGGAAAGGGAAGGGGAAGAGGAGGAGGAGAAGGAGGACATTTGCCTTTCGCCTTCCCTCAAGATTCGAATTTCATTCGTTGTGAATTATTATAGTTTTTATTAGGTCGAATTATAAATAACTTCCGACGTTGGTAGGTAGAATCTATCGTTAGTGTTAATATTTTAAATTTGTTATTTAACCCATTGACTGCCACGCAAATTTAGCGCGTCTTGCCCTGCACGCCACGATTTTATTTTAAAGAAAACATCATGTTATGATCTAATCGTCTAAGTTATAATTTCAATAGTTTTAATAATAAGAATTGATAAGTAACACGTCCTCTACACTATATACATTTTTCATTCATACTTTCATACAGTCAATGGATTAACGAAAGTAAAATAAACGTCTGATTAGCCTCTCAGCCGCCGAGTTTAGTTTTAGAAATCTCTCGCGGAGTGCGGGATTAAAATCGAGCAACGACGTGCGTTCTAACTCCGCGTATTCTCAAATCCAAATCTGAATATAAATTTAAATTCTAAATTCTAAATTCAAAGTCTAAATCTGTATCTAAACTCGCTGACTCTGCGAATGGGCTCTCAGTCGAGCTCGATACGATAAAATAAAGGATCTCTCCACAAAAGGAAGATAAAAGGAAGAATAAAATATCAGGTCGAGTTATAAATAACATCCATTTTTTAAGCAGATGTC
>JAITYT010000212.1:623408-640785 GCA_025433975.1 Liostenogaster flavolineata | reverse complement strand
AGAGAGAGAGAGAGAGAGAGAGACTTGCGGCTACCATTCATTCAATAATCGTACTTAGAGTCGTCCTCTGGCTTATACGAGTACACGGAACGACGTCCTACGCTCTCGACCGAATTCTTCGACGAGAGACTGCACGGTTCGTCGATTTTCGAACTGTCGATTTCGCTGGACTTTTTCTCGTTCGCTGGATACCAGGATTCTACGAAGATCCTCGCGAATTTTTCAACATTTATTTCTGTTCCACAAATTGGCCTTTAGTCTCTCACAGACGGTAAAATTCGTTGATTTCTTTCGAAGAATGTTTCTTTCTAAGACTTTTATAATAAATGGAACTCGTACAAAGACCGGGCCAAAATTCTGAATTGTTACAAATATACAACTTCCCTTCTATCTCTAATTAAGAAAGTATAAACGAGTAATGTTCTAGTAATAAATATTATCAACATGGTTTATACAATTTTATATGATAATTAGCGATCAGAAAAAGAAGCGTATTGTAAAAAAGGAAGAAAACATCGCGTAGCAGTCGCATCTCGAGAGTTTCTCCAACGATGTAGGCAAGTCGAAAATTATACTTCGCAATTATGTCGCTTAGTCGTCGACGGAATCAAGGAAACTCGTTTCGGCAAAAGGTTTAATTGGCTAGGGAAAAACGAGCGAGCGAAACACCTGCAAACGATTAACGATCACGCGCGTACACAGTGCCCCTGTTAATTAAGAAGCTGCACCGCCTTTCGAACTTTATTTCACGCGACTTCGGCTTATTTCGTTCAATTCCGACAAGAATTAGAAGAGGGCGATTAACACGAGACGACAGGCGCGTCGCATTCTTTTCTTTTTGTTTTTCTAACACCGTGCAACTCTTCACGCTTGTTTCGCTGTTGTTCTTTTTTACAAATTTACTTCGACGAGGAACGCGCTGGTAGTGCGCATTAAAATTCGATAGTAGATTCGAATTCACTCGTCGAATAAAATTATGATTCCACGTGAAATTTGACGAGCGACACGCGTCATTGGCTAAAAGTATTTTCGAGTATGTATCGTCGTCTCTTATCTTCGTCCTCTATCGATATCTCGTTCATCGCTTTAATGTATATGTAAAAGATCACGAATAGTTTTACGCAAGTTCTCGAGGAATCTATCATTATCTTTTCATATATTCATCGAAGAGATTCTCACACTACGTCGAGCTTTACAGCATTGTGCCGGCCGAGTTTTGAGTTAGAAAGACCTGGACGAGTTCCTCTTCACCTTTTCGGTACTTGACCGGGACGCAACATTCCTACCCGTCCCTTCTTCTACTTTCACCTCAACTGGCCTTTTTCCTTTGTCCTAAACTTTTTTTCTGGTAACCTTCGACTCTAGGAAATCGTATTTTGGCGATGATTCCTAACGGAAAGTCATCATTGCTTTTTTAAATCAATGTAAGATTGTAACAGTTTGAAGTTATTCCACAGAGAAACTCAAGCATAGGCGAGCCAAGATAAAAAAAAACAGTTATTATTGATTCTCAGATGTGTTTTCAAACAAATGTGGGATTGTAACAGTTTGAAGTTATTCCGCAAAGAAAATCAAGCATACCCTTTTTTTAAGAAGGGTAGCGACGTGTGTTCGGGATCGGCCAGTACGCCACAATTCTGTAACCCTCCGACTTAGACCATTCGTTTTTCTTTGTTTTACTTAGTTCTTTTGTTCAATGTCTGATGATTAGGGGGTCCGATTAGTATTAAAGAGTAACGTGAGGTGCTCATCTCGATATTCTCATAATTTGAAGGGCGGAACTGAAGGGGTTCCGTACGAAGTGTAAGACTCTGCAATCGTAAGGATGTGTGAACCTGTGCGAAATTATTGTATTACATCAAATTGCACATACTTCTATCCGTTGAAATTACCGATGATGTCAGTTCAACAACCCGCTACGCTCGATGATCACACATCCACGCGACATCATACAAATTCACCAGAATTTGGCTCCATCCCCAGCGCGCGCATTCTCGTCCAAACGGGAGCCATTGGTTGTCGTTGCTCCTCGAGTTCAAGGGGAAATTACCGACTCGGGACGTAACATCGTGTTAGGGAAAATCAGTGTTACCGCAATTTATCTTATCTCGTTGAAATCCTGTTCGTATAACTCGTAGCCATTTTTAAGAGGCTTCTGGAACACTATAAACGCGATGCTTCTCTGCCCTTTCGCTTTAACAACTTACAGGATGCCGTTTTGTAGGAGGCCTACCTGCACTTGTATAATTTCAAATCACTCGTTATTACCTGGTGCTTTAATTCATATCATCATTAGGATTATTGAGTCTTAGACTCGATTCTCGATGAATATCGTGCAACCCAATAGGGAGACGGGTTTTCGAGTTCTGTTCGTATGACTCGTAGCCATTTTTAAGAGGCTTCTGGAACACTATAAACGCGATGCTTCTCTGCCCTTTCGCTTAACAACTTACAGGATGCCGTTTTGTAGGAGGCCTACCTGCACTTGCATAGTTTAAAATCAATCGTTATTACATGATGCTTTAATGCAGATTTTTTCATGGAGTTTTGAGTCTTAGACTCGATTCTTGATATCGTTCACCCCAATAGGAAGACGGGTTTCTGTTTAAAAGGCTTCTGAAGCACGATTAGCAGCATGATTTTCTGTATTTTCACTTTAACAACTCTCGTCCTTGTTTCTCGCTCGAGACGATTACTGCCTTCCGCACGATAGACTCTCGGAGCTTTGGAAAGCTTAATCTTCCGTGACGCGCTGACGTAGCCGACGGGATCTTAGCGGCGTCTCAAGGGTGCGTTCGAATCCTTCGCTCCGCTAGCGGACAAGGGTATCGACAACAAAGACCGAGAAGAGTCCCGCCTTTTTGCCACGATCGCCGGACGCCCTCTCGGGGAATCACGTTGGAGTACCGCTTTGGACCGATAAAACATCCGGGAAGAAGTCCGAGCGAGAAACCCACGGGACCAAATACGTAAACGCGACTTCGTTCGCAACGTCTCTCGTTGTAGAACGAAGAAGCGAATTAATCGGTTCCTACTGTTTCTCGATGCTAATATCTTCGTCTCGTTACCCCTCTCTTCATTATTAGAGCAACTAATTAGATCAAGCAGAGGAATTCAAAAAACATTACACCGAAAGAACATCAAACAAAATTGACAGGATAGATATCAATTCACTTTGCAACTTTGAGAAGCGAAGAGAAACCAAATAATGATAACCATTTCTGTAATAAAATTACCAAGATTATTTGTAACGACGTTGTTTAAACGTTCTACGAATACTGTGATCCGATAAAAAAAAATGAAAAATCATAACTGGGGTGTGTTCATGACAATAAAAATATAAAGGTAACGGAGAACTTAAGATCGAGGGGTTCCATAGAATCTACCGAGCTACTAAAAACTTCGAGGTATCAAAAAGTCAGCAGGTCAGTGAAACTTTTCGTACCACTACCGCTATTACTTTTCGCGGCAATTTGAAGTTCTCGAGCCCCTAAAACTTTCCAGACTATCTATCTTTCAATGATTAGAGACGAGGACAACTATTATTAGTCAAGCTGCCGTGCACAACTCGCAACTGCAAAGTCCTTCGTTTTAAATGTTTTACGTTTTCAAAGAACGCTATGAGTATTATCTACTCCATGATACCGTAGGATGTATTTATGTCATGTATAGCGCGGGATTACGAAACGCAGGTAATCCAGCTGACGGCGTGGCGGGAGAGGAATTATAGAACACACCGGTGTACGAAGCTATACCACAATCTGCGAATTAAAAGAAAGATTCGTTATGTACTAACCTAAACATGAGTCAGTTTATCCTAAAGTAACAACGATCGAGGACGAAAAGGAACAATTAAGAAGCGATAAGCGATACTTTTATCGCGGCACAAGAGTCAGGAATAAGAAATGCTATTGCCATTCACTTATACGTAATAAAAGAAATACGATTATTTTGCGCAACCGATTAAACGATATACGATAACGATACGTTATTAACTATAATCAATATGGGAAACGGTAAAAGATATATTTCGTGCCAAACAATTGGTAGCTTTAAACTATCAGTAGAATTTCTGTATGGAAGGTATATAAATAGATTTTCTAGATTTCGACATCACTTCACGAACTGGTGAACTTGTTCTCGATATCGATAGCGAATTGTAATCGTTTCACCGATCTCGGAATGTACAATTGAATCGGTATAGTGCAATAACACTTGATTTCGTGAGTATCTTTTTTTTCAGCTGCAAAATTACAAAGAACCACTTAATATTGTTTGCGTTAAATCAAGACACACGGATTTTTGTATCGAAATTTAATTTTATTAAACAATGCTCGATCCGTTTCGTTGATAGCACTTCGCCTATCATTTAGGCAATCTCAAAACTAGAAAACAGTTCTCACTCAAACTAGTACTGTATCTTCCCATCTACATTACAACGGCGCTTCACCTTGTTTGCACTTTTCTACGAATGACTGTCGTCAAAATGGCGACCCACTGCGACGCGCCCCATTCTCGCGTCGTAAACTTTCTCGTGTACCGATAATATCGGAGCTTTACGCTTCCAGGAATGTAACGTACGCGTTCTACCGCCTAGTTCGCGACATCGGCGTTAAGCCTTCCTATTCGAATATTTTTTCTTTAAACTCACTCTCTCGCTGTCGAGCGTTTCTGCTGGCATTGACCACCGTCCGCCATTTTCTAGAAAAGATTCTTGGAAGAGACCGGTGCGCGCCGCGAATGTTAACGCTCCAAGTTTCCCTTCGCTTCTGTAAAAAGCGACGAAGCGTGCAACGCGGGCGAACGTTCCTAGTTACGACGTAAAACGTTATGTTCGATACGGTGACGAAATTGTATTTATCATAGCGAAATAAAATTGTAATAAAGTAAACAAAATGGTAACATAAACCACTCCATATTGTTTTTATCATTCTTTGTCGATTCCTAGAGTTGCTCGCCATCGGGTAAGTCCAAGCGTTTACATCAAACAATCTAAAAAATGATGCGATTCTCTAAATGGTCATCGTTAATAGAGCTTTTTCTTTTTGCATTTATTTATTAAGGAAATCTTAAATGTTAATCGACCAAATAATTTCCATCATTTTCTAACACTTTTTGCCAGCGTTCGATTCCCTTTTTAAAAATCTTTGAAATAAAATTAATTTCTTTTTAAATAGAAGAAAATTTGAGTACTTTTTAATAGGTCTAATATCATCGAAAATTCGACGACGATCTTGGTGTCGCGATCGGTGGTATTTTCAAGCCTCGAATGGTTAAAGCTGTTTTCTCACCAACCTGTATCTTCAGCCGACGTGTATGCATTCGTTCGCAGCGCGCAGGAAGGAACGTTACTCGATGCTCCCACGGTATGAAATAGAAACGTACGCATCATATTTTCACCCGGCGAAATAATACGGACGTGTTACGACAGCGAAATCTACCCAACTGCGCGAAAGAAATTTTATTTTATCCGGCGACCGGACGACTGATGTGACCTGAATTTTAGCTCCTGTCCTATTGGCGAAATACCACTTTAGTCACGGTCATCGAATCGTAGGAGATTGCGCAAACAAACGAGCGTGCATTTCCGTGATATTCGCGGAAAAATTGTAGCGAGCGTCAAGAATAAGCGCGAACGAGCTCCGTGTGAAATTGAAAATTGAATTGCGCCTTTTCGAGAGAGAGAGAGAGAGGGAGAGAGAGAGAAGAGAAGAGAAGAGGGACGTGGAGAACAGGTAGGTAGGTTAACAGGTTGGTAGGTAGACACGAAGCTGCGTTTATTTTTAGTTCGAGGTTGAACTTCTCTAAGAAGCGTTTAAAATAGACAAATAATTTAAAATAAATAATTAAAGATACCCGAGAGATGCGCAATTTTATTATTGTAAATAAAAAGGAAGATATGGTGTTATAAATTGAAACGTAAACGAAGGAAGTGAAATTGGAAAGAGATTGGAACGGATGCCACGATGAACGACAATGTTTATTCGTAGCGTTTGCGATCTCGCAAAAGTAGAAAATTAAAGATACTGTTTCTTCGAAGAAGAACCTGCTAATAATTAGTGAGAAAGATTCAAACGAACAGACGGGAAACAAAGAAGCGCTATGGAAATTCATCAAAGTTCTCGGAGCTACGTGCAAAGGGATACGTATAAGTGGATATATAATATTTCGTTTCAGTCTTGGCTAACGGACCAAGATATGGAGTACACTGGACAAAGGAGACGTCGAATTAACAAAAAGAGATCGCGGAATTTATTAACCCTTTGCACTCGCAAAATGCGACTCTAGGCAATTCGGCTATATGTTGGAATTTAACTTGGAATTTCTCAGGTTTTTTAATGATCCGATGATTACGAAATGATCTTGACATTTTTATCGATTAAATCGCTATCTTTTTAACTTTAATTTTCAACTTTACCCTTTTTATTGCTCTTTCAATTTTGCTTTCTTCGAATCTTTTTACGTCTTGCACTAATGCTACACTCCAAGCACTAATTATAATAATAATTCTTTTATCTTTCCGCAGCGATGATAAATAATTGTTATCTCATAATTGCCAAGCAACGATACCTTTTCGTAGAAAATTTCCTTTTTATTTAAAAAACATCAATGAAACTTCGTCTTGAGAAGTTTAACGCTTTCCGGATTCCGTTGCCTATTCGTGTATTACGAACATAACAGATAATTTTACTTACTAAAAAGCTTCCAAGTACTCTACAACATTAATGGAATAATGATTATTACAATTTTTTACAGCTTCGATTTTTGGATTGAGAACGAATCCTTTATTCTATTAAAATTATTATCGTTACGTTACTACGTTAACGTCGTGATATGTTAGCGCGGATCGGCAGCACTCGTAGTCGAGCCGGCGATCACGTTACTTCTACTTATTTGTCCCGAACCCCTTATCTTCGATCTTTCTTGCCTTGTGTTCCTTTGCCAGCCACTGCTCTCTCCAACTTCGACGACACCGGAGATATCCGAGAACTAAGAGCCTTTTCACCGTTCTTTCTCGTAATTTTTCTTTTCGAAGCAAGAAAAAAGAAGTAAAGCGACATCGCAAGAAAGGCAGAGGTATGATATACACGACCGTAGACTAGTAAAGCGAAAAAATCTCGACTAATAGCCAGAAAAGTCTTTGGTACGGAGCTGGGAGAGTAAGACGAAAGAAAGAAGATGGTAGATCGCGAGAGAGCCAACGAAAATGAAACCGTTGCGTAGGAGACAGAGAGGGATGTCCACGGCTGACTTCGTTCCGACGACAGTTTAATTACGCATATCATCCCTTATTTTCTATTTTCGCAGAGAAAGACTCAAAGGCGAGGTCCGTTGCATCGTACGAAGACGTTAAATTACTGCTAGAATTATTCAGAAATTTTCACCGTGACTTTAATGTAGGACGTAGACGTTCTACTCCTAGAACTTAGCCTAGAACCTAACCTAAACTGACGTTTAACGTTGAACGCGTTTATTATTGGGTTGTTCGGAAAGTTCGGGTCGATTTTCGTTTTTTTTTTAAATTCCAGACATCCCAATAGAAGTAGTATTAGTTGTTACGTTTCATACGTTCCGACATTTCATACGCATCGAACTAATATTTTACTCATTCTGTTACATGTGGTTGCGTTTTATTCGTTCCACATGAACGATTCGCGAGAGAAACGTGCGAGTCTCGAGATAAAAAGAGACAAAGTCTCTCGGGAATCGAAAGGAAGGAAGATTGATCTGGTAAGAGAGGGAAAAGAGAGACGCAAGAAGGGACAGATAGCCGACGTAGCAAGGCGAAAGGAGAAATACAATAGGCGTGCCGCCGTCGAATCGGTGAAGATGGTGTGCTGCTGCTGTTGTTGCTGTTGCTGCTGTTGGGAGAGAACCTTTCAAGAGGAGAGGAGAGGAGAGGAGAGGAGAGGAAAGTTAGGCGTCGCGACTCTCGGGGGCTCTTAAATGGGCCGCGAATAACGACGTGAGAAATGGCCTTGTTTTGACAGTCGGCCGTTGTTTCAACTGCGATTCGAAACCCAACTCGCTCGTCCAATGTCGTATTCACGATCATCGTTTTGTCGAAAATTTAGTTATTATTATTAAAAGGATTAAAAAAAGTTTCAATAAACCAAAAAATTGGTATCTTCTCTTGTCCATATTCTCATCTTCTTTAATGTCTATTATATGTAAATATGTGAAAGACGATAACAAATTCTGCATTGTTTAAACAATCACAGTCGGATAGGCATACTATTCGATATCTTGTCACTACTCGCAAACTGTAACGGAAAAAATATTGATTTGTTGACAAAAATTACTTTTTTCAGTAAGGACTGTCGTTCGATAACAGATTTATTTATTGTTTTAAAGATTGAAGAAAATTATAAACTAAAAAATTTTATTATTAAAATACTATCGATGAAAATATTTTCGAATAAAGTAGTAAATTTAAGTATTAAAATTTAATTCGTGGAGAATTTGTCGAATTCGCACACGATTGTAGCTACTGTACTAGCTAGCAGAATCGTTTTTAAGGAGTCAACAGCATTACGATACCGGAGAGTACGGTAATCCTACGCCTATGTCTCGTGTGGCTCTCAACGCCCAATGGCGGAGGCTACGAGAGACTCGCGAACGGAATTAAACATTGCGAGAAAAGCGTAGGTTTTTCTTGTCCGTTTGCCATTCGTCCTTTTGGTTGCCAAATCGCCTACTCGTGACCGTATGAATCTCTTCCTTGCATATAAAAAAAGATGCTCGCTTTTGCTTCTTTATGGCTTACGAAGCGACCGTCGACGGTAGCCGAAATTACGGCTCTTATTTAAATTTATAAAACATATTACTTTATACGTCCAATGGTCGTATAAAGCGCTATGTCGAGAAGATGGGACGAGGATGAAGAAAAATTGGAAGCTCTGTTCTACGTCAAGCTCGACCGTACCGCCTCCTCCAATCAAGATAACAGTGGTTCGTGACGCAAAAGCGAGGACGAACGGGCATATTAGCGAGCATATTAATTTTTTGGTAAACTCTTTACTGTTCGTTGCTTTCTTCCGTTATTCCGGCGTGCTATTTTCTCACTAAATTACGCTGGCGCGTACCAGTCGAGGAGAAAAAGTAAACGAAGAAACGAACCCTACCAGTTGCGAGGAGAAATAAAAGGAAACGTTGACGTGTACGACACTGCCAAATTTTGCAATTTTTCATTCTTTTTCGGAGAACGCGAACCATTAGGATCCAAGTCTCCCTTATTTGTCTGCCGTAGCTGGGAAGGTTTTAGAATTTACCGTAAATTTGTCGTAAATTTCGTTGCTATATTCTCGCTACTAGTTACGCAAAGAAATAAAAAAAAACATTGATATGTACGACACCGCCAAAGTTTGCAATTTTTCATTTTTGTTCGGAGAACGCGAACCATTCGGATCCAAGTCTTCCATATTTGTCTGCCGTAGCTGGGAAGGTTTTAGAATTTATCGTAAATTTGTCGTAAATCTCGCTGCAATATTCACGCTACCAGTTGGAAGAGAAATAAAAGGAAACATTCGCGTGTACGACACTGCCAATTTTTGCTCTTCTCGTGTTTTGTTCGTAGAACCAAATCCAGGTCTCCTTTATTTGTCTGCCGTAGCTAGAAAGGTTTTAGAATTTATCGTAAATAACGAAGTTGAGGTCTACAATGAATCCTACTTCGGTATTTCTCTTGTCCTTTTTCTCTTCCTCCTTCCGTACGCTAGTTAATCGAAATATATTGAAAGCACCGATGGATCGTATAAAATTTTATGGAGGGTCGCGGATCGTGCATTACCGCCGTAAATCATCGCGCCCTGCACTGGTGTCCCGTTGCGGCGAAAATGCGTACAACTTTGACGGATGGATCGTCGATAAAGCCTGGACGTCGATGGGTCAGCGCAATACGTCGGCAGCTGCGGTATGGTTTTTCTCTCGGGTATCAGAACGATTAAAGATACAAATTTGACAAAAAGCGCCGATATCGTCGCAGAGTCCATTCAACGTCTTTCCTGCAAGGATACGATTTTGGATCGAACCTTTGAATTATCTCAAATAAATTCGAATTACCAGAGAATACGTGTTTGGCGATTAACGTGTTGATGATTAACGTTCGAAGTGGAGTCACTAGCCACTGCTTTTTGGAGTAACTCGCAAGCATTTTTCGAAACATGTATCGGATTGGCAACTAAGTGCCAAGTTGCGTTTTTGCCTTTTCGAAAATAATTCAATAAAATATGTCTGAAATGCGTGATTTTATCTTCCATTTTTAATTTGGTATAAAAACAAAACTAGGTAACTAATCGATACAATTTATTTGCCAAATTAAAGGTGGAAGTCCAAACAATAAGAAAACAGTATAGGTTAGGTGCTTTGAACGCGTTGACGAGACAAAAGAATGTGCTAAGATCATCTATTAAAAAAATCTGCGATCACTCAGTTACCAACCCAATAGGTTAGATTCCAACGTTTCGTATGCGCCATACTAATAGTAAAATATGTTTTTTTTTCAGAAAAGGAGAGTTACTATGATGTTACTAAAGCTACTCCAACATCACCCAAAGGGAAAAAAGAGAAAAAAACAGGCGTGCCCAAAAGAAGGACCATTTTTGCAAAATGGTGTAGCAAAGTTCTTCCCCGTTAAGTACAGCAGCAAGAACGTCAACTCTCTACCTGATCAAAAGGAACGTGTAGCCTCGTAGCCTGGATAGTTACGATCGAATAAAATAATTTACGCCGCGCCGAGATTATAGCCAACTTTCTTCATTCTCTCGCAAACTTCGTCACCTCCTCTAGGACCTATTGTCTTTTCGTTCTACTCTCTAATCCTTCGCCTTTATGCCGGCGACCTATCGTCTCTTCGCGATAGCGCCAACCATAACAGAGAGACATCACGACGTCAATGTTCGACGATAACGCGATTCCGCCGAATCGCTACTCCGAAACTTAGCTTGTCCTGCGTTCCTCGACTTTATATCTCGCTTCCTTCCTACAAGGACCGGCTACTGTTAAGCGATCGCACTTATTTCCAACGAGGAGACCGACGTCGAATAAATCGTTTAATAAATCGTACAGGTCCGAAGAAGCAAAAAATGCGAAGTCGAGGAACGGAGAGCGTATTTGAAAATTTCGCGAGAAAATTATGGTCGTAAAGCGGAGGGATAAAAAGCTTGTAGCGTTTACCTCGACCTTCCACGGGGATAACTTTCGATGGACGGATGAAAAATGTAAATCAGAGCGCGTTATCGAGTATTATAGAGTATTAAATACCGCGGGTAGAGCCTCTGAATTTAAATTTCCGACTTAACCTCTTAGGCAAGGCTGAATTTTGCACGGAGCTGTTTCTCTCTACGGCAGGGTTCAACAAGAATTACGTGTAAACGATGCAACCTACAATGTGTGACGAACAATGTTACTCTCTACGCGAGTATATTGCTATGAAGTTTTTAACGATTAAATTATAATTTTTCTTAAAGAAATGATGCACATACTTTAACTTTGACAATTTCCTTTGATAATATGATAATTAATAATAAGTTGGGTGTGATATGTTTTAAAGCGCGGTACGACACACAGGCCTACGTCGCAATCCGTGCACTCATAGCGCGATCTTCGCCATATATCATTCCTTGGACATACGGATACAATGTCGTAATGCGGTTTTAGATGTTTTGGACTTGCAACACGATGGAAAATGTCTTTCGGATAGTCTAAATGGGCAATCAACGGTATATTTGCTGCAGCTAACATTATTATTCATATCTCCGTGTTTTGTAAAAATTTCTTTGATCAATCTCAGATGAAACGCTCGCATCGTCACTTCTTTTTTTTCAAGCTTATATAGGCAATAGGCATTCCAAATCGCTACGTCAAGCACGTGAAAAAAAATTTCTCATACCACGTCGTTCAAAAAGATGAGATACGTGGCGCGTCGTGCCTAAGAGATTAAAGAGTCAGGACGATCCGCCGAGGACCTTTTTGTCGATAAATTTCCACCGAAGAAGAATTTTCGTTCCCTTGATTGAATCGCTGTGCATTTGCAATAATAAACGAAATAAACGATATCGCTCGGTGCTTCGTATCAACCGTGTTCTAGAATACTTATTGATCGTAATTTCCGTCGATTTGCATTCTGCTGTATATTTTACATCTTCGTGTGATTTAATTTCGATATGGAAGCTCGTCTATAACGCGTCGCGCAAACACTCGGTTGTTATTGAATATATGCCGCGAGTTATTACGAAAACGGATGCAAGGAAATAAAGAATAAACAAGCGAGTATCGAGCGTCTTGGCCGAGTTTCGAAAGCGAATAGGAACGATAATAGGCTAGACTGATTCCTCGGCGCCCAGGCGGTAACGTTTTAATTACGTAGCGACTGCTTACGAAGGAACATCGTCTATATCATTGAAAACCATAGACAATATAATATTAAGTCGATGCGTATGAAATGTCGGATTTTTAAGTGAATATATAAAACCGCGTATCTTTTTTCAGAAGCTGTTTATTCAATCAAATTATGCTTCGTTCGTTTCGATACCCTTTTTTTAACTGTTTGTTAAATTATTCTTTAATTTTTAGTTTTTTAATTTTATTATATTTTGATTAAAGATTTTAACACTGACGTCTGTCTTAAAAAAATCCCGATCTTTAGAATCGATAAAGTCGGTCGCTGCAGAATTTCATATTTTAATTCATTCAATTTTGAAAGTTTGACTATAATGGAGGTTGTGCCAGGAAAAATGTTGTTCGCGCTTAAAAAAAAATCCCACGTTTCATATGCACCAACCTAGTATTATATAAACGGAGAATTACGTTACATTATTACGCCTGGATGCTTTCATTTTCATACGTAATTTCTTCCTAATAGAACAAAGAGCTTTAACTTTTTTATTACTTTTTGTTCGCTGTGTTGATTCTATCCGAGGTAATACGAAGACGATCACTTCGAAACATATCGACATTCGTATTAAAAACAAAGTTAAAATTAAGGACAAGGAAAATGCTCCTTTTTTATACCCGTTTTAATGCTCTATTTCCGTCTACGACGGAAGCGCGTGATATTAACACCCATATCAGAATCGAAATTACGATTCTACTTCTTAGGGAAACCTTTCGCTGTGAAAGGAACGCAATATATACGTACGTACGTACGAAGAGCAATGGAATATCGAACAACCGACGAGGGTTGACGTTCTTTTCATCTTTATGCGTCATAATGAAACGAAAGTTGAGAAATGATGCTCATTGATGGAGTATTTACAACGATCCGGGTCGGCCATGCATTATGCATTCGACGATATTCCTATCCGTTTTCACGCATTACAATTGGACTCTTCTTGGCATTCGCGCTGCTTGACAATACGAGCTATGAAACCGACTCTTTTATAGATGGGATCTCCTCGGATAAAGTAGGAAAAATTCCGTATACCGAATTCGATAACGTTATCGACGCGATCGAAGGAGACGAGGAGTACGGAAACCTTTGCGTAGATGTGTTAGAGATCAGCTACGATTTATTCGTGCTTAACGTGGTAAATAACAATGACGAATTGGGTTTCGTGCAATTTATTCGCGAATAATTGTCGTAGTTGAGTCCGAACGCCTGTAACACATCGCTCCGGTCTGACACATATATGGCAACACTGTTGACAGATCCATATGATTTCCGGATCAAAATTTCATGACATTTTGACGATTGACCCTTTGCACTCGAAAGGCGCCTCCAAGGCGTCACGGCGTTTCGAATGGCAACTCGAGAAGAGAAAATTTTTTTGAGAATGGAAATCCACCTAATTGATTCCTATATTCTCCGTAAACCAGTAAAGGAACAGAATTTCTAAAAAAAAATTTGTTTTTTTTTAGTTAGATCGGAGATTAATCAAGCGACGCGATACACTTAACATTTCGCGTTAAAATATTTATTCGATATTGTTATTCGTCGATCCAATGATATCGCGTATATCCAATAATACTTGGAATCGAAGTTCTTGTTTTCCACTGCTATTCATTAGTTGGATGACTCGTGCCCTTTTGTCTTTCGTCGGCTGAAACGTTCCAAGAAGTAATATTACGGAATAGCGAAGGGTAAATTAAATCCGTATATTGGTTTATTGAATTGGAGATTAAATTATTCCTTCGTCGAATCGAAGTACCAGCAATAAGATATTCTTATCTTTGTTCCGTAATTAAATCCAGGTATTTCGCCGTCACGAGAAGCCGCTCTTAATAACAACTATAGTTATTCTTTCGAAAGTAACGAATCAAATCGAATTTCGCCGTGCGTCGTGGCAAAAATGTCTAGTCGAAATTTCCTTTTACGTATGTATAGAAATAACGTATGGTTTTGAAAGTGTAAAAGTTCCATGCATATCGAGGCAGGGCTGAAAAGTCGAGCCATACATATTGGAAAAGAAAAAATGGGATGAAAATATGCGAAAGTTGGGCTTCTTTATTCGACTCGCTGATCGACTTCTCGCGACTTCGTTGAACTCGAATCTTTTTAGTTGCAAATGTCTCTGGGTATGTTAGAAACGAAGTGATCCGCGAAGACTCAAACGCAACGTTAATTTTTTAAGAAATAGCAAAGTTAGGCAGAAACAACACCCCAATAGTACAGTCAAGAGACTGCACCGACCCGATCGACCTGGAAGATTACGGCGAATACGTGCAATCGATCTTCTACTCCGATGCGTGAAGTCGTCACACTTGAGATAACCTAACTGCTTACTGACAATTTTCAATAAATTTCTTAAATGGAGAAAAAGCCCTCGTGCTACTAGTAACATTTATTGAATTTTCACATTTGCAAAAATCGTTAAGAATCGACCAACCTCCCTATTGTCGTATTGCATTGGCAACTAAGTTCCCAACAGCATCGTTGAACGTTTCGACGCGACTTATCTCAAAAGGGGCGATTTTTCATTCTCGAACGCAGGAGTTAGATCAATGACGGAGCAAGCTGAACGCTCTAACCTCCAAATCGGTAATCTCGCAGCTTTCGATCCATCGGAAAAAGATCGTTGCTTCTGAAAGTATCTCGTTGCGTAATACCGTTGCGAGTGTATACGCGGGTCGTATGAATAAAAGAGGACGATTTAGTGCACAACGGAGCGCAGTTTGCATGGCTATGGCGGAAGTGTCGTTTTAAGACCGACTAAAAACGGTAATCTCTTTAACTTTCGTTTTACGGCACGGTCGTAGAGCGAACGGCAACGGGTTCGCGCCGCTACGTACCTGGACGGGATCCAAAAGGCGAAAAATGAAGAAGGGTAAGTCGAAGAAGTAGGCGAGGCCACCTTCGATCGTCTCGCGGCGACGCCAACGGACCTATTTCGCTAATTTATCAAGGAAACAAACGTTCCAGAAGGCAAACCGAGTGCCTCGATGTCCCGTGGGAGTTCGACACGCGGCAAACTTTTCTACGTCGTTGTTAGCTAAATCCGTATCCGAACTAAGTCCGTAATTTAAGTTTGCCGCTCGGGCCCGCTTCCTTTACCTTTAGATTTACCCTTTTCTTCGGACGTATTTCTCCCTCAACGGCAGACGGAGACCCTTCGTCTTGGAAGTTGAACACGATTACCACCTAGGAAGGGCGTTTTTCACTTTAACGTTAAGCTCCTTCCTCTTCTCTTATTTCGTTGGCGCTGGTCCTTTCCGCCTCGCCTTGGATACTCTTCTCTTCATCCTTTCCTACCACGAGAACCATGCTAATGCATAGCCTCGCATTAGGGAAAAGCTTTACTCCACCGAGCTTTTTTAACGCGTTGTTGAACGAGCTTCGACGAGCTCGCGTTTAGTCTCTACCGATGGCCACTCGTATCGTAAAAAATCGCAGAAACTCCGGAGGACAGACATATACCGTGTTTTACGACATTGTGTTAATCGTTTGCAATTTTTTGATCTAGTTACTTCTTCCTCCGTTTACGTATTTATGTCCGATTGCTCGTAATCGCGAGACTTAATTTTATAAACTGTTAATGTAATTTATATATTTATCTATGTATATTAAAATATTTATCAATGTAATTTATAGGCTAGTAAACGTTTGATCGTGCGAAATGCGAGATTTTAACCCTCCGTGGACCCATGAAATTTTTAGGTAAAACGACCAACTTCAACGATATTTAATGACTCAATTTCACTCACATCCGTCAAAATAGGTATAGCGCGTATGGATCTTTGGAACAAAGGAATGGAGAGGAAAAGGAATTAGTATCTGTATACGTTTCATAATTTTATTAAAAACCAATGCGCGTCCTTAAAATAATTATTTCAGTTTTTCCAAATAAATCGCAGGTCGATTAAAACGATGGAACGATTTTCCTCCCGCGAAGGCAATTCGCGGATCGTCGAAGACGAATCTCGGTCGCTACGAAATAAAATAAAATAAGATAAGATAAAATGGTTAAATCGAGATGCATCGTTTTGGAGAGGCCGCTAGCCCCTTTCACGAACGAAATGGACCGTTTTATAAAATGGCCGTTTTCCCGAGAGCAACCGCGTGACGCCTTTCTTCGTTCTTCGATCGACTCAGAGTCGGACCTAGCGCCAGGACGGTCGACGTTCGGACGCTTGACCCGCTTTAGAAGGCCAGAACCGATGAAGCAAACTAGCACGCTCAAAGGACGCAAGCCCAACGACCGACGACTCGCACGTCCATTTCGATGATATACGAATGCCTATTTGCATGATAATGCCGTGGTACATCTTCGCCGTTGACGTGGATGTCGATCGTAGTACCTCTAACTATTCGGACTGAAACAAAGCCTCGAGACGGTATCTTCCGGGTTGGCGATCAACCTCTGGCTCGATCAGTCGTTGGTCACGTGCTTTGTCACGAGGGACTCTACCAGGAGAAAGAAATTTCGGAATGGATTCGCGGAGGGTGCCGACGCCCCAGCCGCGACGTCGCTTCCCAAATGATCGCAGTTTGGATCACTCCGATGATATACAGCGAGGATGGGGAGACGCGACGACCCTGTTGTTCTCCAAATCGCACGATTTGTCATTACCAACGTACGGCATCGCAGAGAGGTTTGTACGTACGTAATCGTTGATCGCTAGATGCGACGTCGAAACGTGCAAACTTGTCCCCAATCGCAACCTCTCCACGTTCCTCGTCGTCTCGGCTCGATCGCTTCTCCATCCAACTCGCGTCCAAATAGTTTGGTACGACGTAAAGTCGATCGGAAAGTAAATCATTTTTAACCTGTTAACCCATTGACTGCCACGCAAATTTAGCGCGTCTTGCCCTGGACGCCGCGGCTTTATTTTAAAGAAAACATCATGTTATGATCTAGGCGTCTAAGTTATAATTTTAATAGTTTTAATAATAATTTTAATAATAAAAATCGATAAGTAATATGTCCTCTACGCTATATAT
>JAITYT010000212.1:607118-622848 GCA_025433975.1 Liostenogaster flavolineata | reverse complement strand
TGTGTGTGTGTGTGTGTGTGTGTGTGCGACTCGACGTGTGAAAGGACGGATGAAGCGATGCGCGTTCCTCTGTTTCTTCTCACGGTTAGTCGTAAGCGAGCGGTCGTCGAAGACACACTGTAAACACTGAGTCGCTGAGCGGAAATAAATCAACGATATAGGTCAACGAGACTCCGTTATTGAAAACGAGGAAAATTACATTTTGGATCGATACGTTAACATTTAAAGAAATATAGTTAAAATATTCTTACGTATAAATTTTATTAAAGAATGGTTTACTCGCGTAGCTTGTTTATTAGAGAAGAAAATAAAAGATACGTTTACCATTGCGATAATTGCCACGTGGCATTTTGCATCGAACATTTCAAACGTTATCACGTTGCGCAAAATAATCAGATCCCATTTCTATCACGACTGTTAATCCATAGTGAAATAAAAATTCTTTGAAATTTCACATGGAAAAGTGGGAACAAATTTTCCACTTTTCCATGCGATGCAAACGGGTTAAGGGCGAAGCGCTAATGGATTCTTCGACGCGTACTCGGCTCGATTAGATATCGAGGTAACGAGAGCCAATAATCGAACAGCGTGGAATCCTCTCGAATTTGTGCTTTTCGTTCTTTCCTTCGTCTTTCGTTCATCGATCGATGGCCAGGTGCAACGAAATCGCGAGCTTCTTAGCGCGACGTTGTCGCACGATTTCGAAACGTATTCTGGAATACGAAGTCGTACGACGATAACACTCTTCGCTTAACTCAATGTACCGTAAGAATTGGAAACCGAAGTTTCCTCGTTAAGAGACTAATAATCATTCAACGAAGGTGTTCCATTAAACGTCCTTGCGACGCCATCACTTTCGCGTAACCCTGTTAACTCGATCAGGCCGTTAAATAGAATTTCTCGCCGTAACGATGTTATGCGCCCGAAAAGTAACCCAAATTCGCCGTTCGGCGTCGAAAGTGCCATAATCGAGAATCGCGGCCTTCGCGAGCCAATCGCGCTTCAAAACCGATGGAATTCGAAGGTCCGGGCAAATTTCGCGATCTCGCGACCAGTTCGATCCATCGTTCGAGAAATTACGATGCGAGATGATTACGAAGAAGACGAGGGAAACGAGAAAAAGAGACTCGGGTGTAGGGGAGTCCGTTCGTGAGATATTAGGTCGATGCGCATGAAACGTCGAATTTTTAAGCGAATATACAAAATTGCAAAGTATCTCTTGTCAAAAGCTGTTTATGTAATCAAAATTATGTCGACGTAATGGATAAGCTCTGATATGGAATTTTTCAAACTGTCTTCATTTTCGTATCGTTTGGCCCTTAAAAACTGTTCTATATGTTTACAAAAATGAGAGTCGATTGACGAATAATCCGGCGAATAATCAGGGTGCTGCTAAATTTCATATACGTACTTCATGAAATTTTCTTTATTAACCTGTTAACCGGGGAATTCCCTTCTTAATTACGCAGCATATAACGAGCGCGAACTCTTTTACAAGGACGTAATTTCATATTATTATTTTTTTTATTTATGCTTAAAATAAACAAAAAGGCTATGAAATATATATTTTTTCGTTTATTATACAGGGTGGCCAATGGGAATGTGTTGAAAGTAAGTAATTATTACTTCGTAACAAATAGGTCAAATAAAATAAATTAAAAAAATTTTATTGCCATATATATGAAAGAGAAATATAACAATTTACCGATTGAAATACACGATATAAAAAAAAGAAAAATTTGGCTCGCGCATATGAATTAGTGGTATATGTTTTCAAAGCGTTGTCTGTATTTTTTTATACTAATTATCAGCTCTGCGATGTTTCGTAACTTTCGACGCATTCCCATTGGTCACCCTGTACGTCTCGAGGTTACGTCAAAAACAAAAGCGTAAAGAAGACAAGGCGACAAACGTTCTCGTGAACAAAAAAATTCATTTCGTAGGAACCAACCTAATAGATCCTCGGAGTCCCCAAAAGGACGACGGTCCGGCTCCAGGCTAAAAATCACTCTCACCAGGACGATTCGTCGGACTTTTGCGAGCGCGTCTCTCTTACCGCGAGAATTACGAAGGTTCGTCGGCGTCGGGAAAGGGTTAATGGAAAAAGCGTATCCGTAAGGTGTCTTCCAGGATGAGTAGCGTTATTCCAGCAGTACGGTTCACCAAGTGTTCATTTTATTCCTCCTTCGCGTTCCAGGCCACCTAGCCGAGGCTATAAAACGGCGACTGTCTCTCTCGCTCGCGTTCTTCTTTCTACGCGACCTCCTCACGACGTCATCTCCTTCTCCTCACCGTCTTTCCATCGAGCGCGAACGTGCGGCTTTAGAGACGTTGCTTTTCCACGTCTTTCTTCTCCGAATTCGCCTCTATCTCCATCTATCTTTTTTCTCCTTCTGCCTCTATCTTTTTCTGCATCTCCATCTCCATCTCCTAACCGACACCGTACTATTCGCCCCGTTTTCTTCACCCTTTTCTGGTCCATCTTCCCATTCTTGCGCGTTTCACCTTCCCTTACCCCTTTTCCGGGCTCTAACCCCCTTCCTTGGCTTCTTTCTCGTTCCGTTCTCTCCGCAGCGTCGATCATCTCGACTCTCGTCGTTCCCGTGAAGTCCAACACGCAAATATCGAGGTAATACTTCGGCACCAGAGCCTGTCGGCTCAGATTTTTTTATAAAATCCCTAAAAGTTAGTTGGTGTTCGCGTCTGGGTTCGAAGCTTTGAAAGAGCGAAAATTTCGAGCGAATGGCAAAATTCGAAACGTCGTTTAAAAGATGCAAAACGCGAGACTCGACTGTCCGAATCGCGTCGTTCGAACTTTCTCCATGAGAAAAGTGTCGTGAGCGACGTCATCAGTGGAGTATTGGGTTCTCCGGAAAGTTCGTGCCGATTTTCGATTTTTAAAAAATTTATTTATTATTTTATTATATTTTTTATGATATATATAAAATAAGTAGTTACATATATTATATAATTAATTGTTTTTCTTCGAAAGAATAAATCTTCAAAAAGAAAGACAAAATTTTTTGTTAAAATCGGCACGAATTTTCCGGACAACCCAATACATAGTCCGTTTACGAGCACGGCTCGACGTCTACGAGATCGCTTAAGATTAGGGTCTATTTTGTTTCGATATTTTGTTTAATCTATCCTAGCGCTCTGCTGCGCTTAGTGCTGTGCTGTTCGAGCGCCTGGCGTTTTTCTCTTCGTATGAGCAGTCTTCGTTTGGGCACCGTGCAGTAAGCACGAAGTTATATTATTTTATATTAAATTTTCACTTTATCGTTACAGTCGCGTACTTTACTTTGCCCCAAAAACCCAAGAAAAATTTCGCCCATCGCTGATCCGGATGAAAATCGAAGCGGAATCGGGCGAGGTCACGCGCGAGCTTCGTCGGTTTGCTTCGTTGCTAATGCCATCGGCGTCGACGTTGTTGTCACGTCGAATCATTGATTAGCATCGCGAAATCCTATCGGTTCTCCTTGCGCAGCGACGAAATTCAATTCTTGCCCCCTCGATCGTAATATCGGCGATCGTTTTAACGGCGGTCGCGTTATCGCGAACGATCGCGAGAGGACGCTAATGAAACGGCTGGTCGAAAATTCCCCTTGGAGAATTACGTACGCGTAACCGCGCGTCTGCATGATTACGCAGAGAGGAAGGAAGGGTTCGTAAGAACCACTGGAAAGAAGGAAGGACAAAATTTTCCCGTCCAATTGGGAACGTGACGAACGAACGGACTCGTCGATGAATTAATTTTTTTCGTTAGGGCGCGCTTTTTCAATTAATCCTTCAACTCGCCATCGTAGGGTAGCAGATTTAGAAAATTTTATCAGAAGAAAACTAAGTAGCGGACATTGAAAGCGGAGTTTCTTTTCTTAGAAATTGTTTTTAAAAAAGCAAAGAAAGACGAAGTCGAGTCACACTCGACGTTAAATCGCAAAGGGTTAAATGTTTTCCAAGCTTTGAGGAGTTAAGAACGATTTCCTGCAACTTTTAAACTCATTTTCTCTCACGAAATTTAATTGACAAAAATATGCTCGTATCATCGACGAACGCATCGTACGGTGCTCGCGTACTTACGGCTTTCGATCGCGCTGGGTAAATAATTTCTCGAAGCATTCGTTAGCTTTGAAATATTTACGTCCGACGAGCACGAGCTAACGTACATTTACGAGCGAGTTCTCGCTTCGCGCGATAAATGACGAGCAAGAAATAGCCGGTACGCCCCATAAACGCGCTAAAGGGAAATAATTTAGCCGCTTAACTAATAAAAGGAACGCGACACAGTGGGAAATCGGCTTTGCGTTTTACAGCGTTATTTGGGTCGGTTATTCTCGTCGATTGACTTTACCGAGCAGTCGGACGCATCGTGGGCAGCTTCGTCGGAGGACAAAGCCGAACGTAGAACGAGAACTTTTGTCCCGATATTAGAAACGTCGTCGTTCGCTTGCTCGATTAAATCGATTCGTCTTCCTCGATCATCGTTACGCAAACACGAGGATGGACCAACGCGACGAAAGCTCTCTTCGTCTCGAGAAATACGCCTTGAATTCGTATCGTTCCGTCGCGTTCAATCGGCTTCACATTTCTCACCGAATTAAACCGGAAAATATCGATGAACTTCTTCGAATTAAACGACGTCGTTATAATTAATCCTTTGAGGTCGTATTAAATTTAGACACGGGTGTTGTACTGGTCGGAATTAATTTTATTAGAATCATAGAAATTTATTAATCATTTTGTACAGTTTAGATATACGATCACGCGATAATATGCTTCAATGCAATGGTTTTATGTAAAAATTATATTTTATAGTTCACCGTCGCGAGGTATTAATTTATATATATATATTTTTTTTTTTCTACGAAACGAATAAATTTAAATAAAAAATTCAATATCGTTACGGTTGTTCGCCGTGTCGGCTGAGAAGAGACATTCGACCGGAACGGTAAAAAAGCTTCGGTGTCTGAGCGTAGACGTACGACCGCGAAGGGTTAAACAACGCGTTTCCGGCGTATCGAGAGTCCAACGCGGTGCTCCCTTTTCGTCGAACAAAGCCGGAATTAACGAAACGCTGTATCGCGCCTATTGTTTTGTCGATTTTACGCGCCATCGAGCGCAACGAGCACACGAAGAGGAGAGACATTTTCCACGGGGGAAATGGTGGCGATTGGCGCGTGCGACGCCACCTTCCCTACCACCCTACTCGATACCTCGTACGCACACCATGAATTATTATTAGCGAGCGATCGATAGCAACGTGCCGTAACGCGCTCGCAGTCGTTCGAAAGAACCGCGATCGTCGTTTCGTCGCTGTACAATCGAGCGGATATAATCGAGAGAGGCGCCGACTTTGTAATTTCCTTCGATCGCGACGAACGAGATGTTTCCAGTTTATCTCGTCGAACACCCAGCCATTTATTCGCTTCCGAATGCCTCGAGCACACTCGACGACGGAGCGGAGAAAAAGGGCAGCTCGTTTCACCCGGAGGACTTACATTTCGCGTCAACGGCCACGATATTTCCCGGGGTAATCGCTTCGAGCCGAAGCGTTCCAATCGGTCCTGCGTGACGCCTTGATCAACGTCCGATCGGTAAATAGCGGCCAATCGAAGGAGCTTTTCTAACGGAAATATTCGCGTCTGGACGCGCTCCGTTCTGGTCGATTTAATCGTTTCTCAATAATCTCTCCGATCCATCGGCGATACGTATGAAAAGATTGATCTTAAAGCGTGTATATAAAACGTATTATATATACTATTATACATAATAATATAATAATAATATATATATATAAGCGTATCTCCTTTCAAAAGCTGTTTATTTATTCGAAATAAATCCTTCTAAAATCCTCCGAAATAACAAAACGTTTTTTACTTCTCGGTCCCTAGAAGAGATCACCCCCACCATTGCGACCATGTTTGTCCTTTTGCATCCTGGGTTCTACATTAATATAAGTAGAGGTCCCACGGACCGCCTAAGTTAGTTCTGTTTCTACTCTCGGTAATCATACAGCATATAGCGCGTTCACAAGTTAATATTGTAAAAATTTTGGACAAAGAGATATGATTATTTTTTGTTCATTCTTTTGAGTCATTTCTACCTGACAATGTCTACGTTTTTATACCGTTTGGCTCGTAGGAACTGTTAAAAATGTTTCAAAAAATGAAAGTCGTTTGGTGAAAGATCCGGTGAATTAGCTGGGTGCTGCGATATTTTATATTTTAATTCATTTCATTTCGCGATTGTTTTGAAAGCATGTAGCTTTTCGGCGTTATTATCGAGTTTATACTCGTTTAAAAAAAATATACGAATATCGAAATTCGTATTCTTACGAAATTTAAAACGAATAACAAAATGGAACGGTTTTGAGAAAACAAAGCTATAAACAAAAGCGTAACAAAAACTTTCGCGTATAAACAGAATCCGATATTTCGTATGCAACAACCTAATATTTTTTTCATTTACATATTTTCATTTATTTATTCGCAGACTCAGGCGTGTCATTTGACTGCTATAATTGGAAAGTCGTGATTCGTCGCTCCCTTTTTAATCCGTACTTAACATTCGTAGAAGAGAATTCCGATCAAAACTGCAGCCAAACGCTCGAATAAAAACAAAGAAATCCTAAGAAACAGAAGAAAAGATAGAAGACAATTGAGACGTGTCACTTACCCATATCGTTAGAAAAGAAGTAACTCCTTCGTTCTCGACGTCGTCCTTCGCTCGCGACTCGACGGGAGACTCGTTCGGACAGTTCGATTAATCTCTCCATTCGATGGACGATTCTTGTCCCTGGAAGTCGTCTTGCGAACTCGTCTCTTCCGCGTCTCTTTTTCTAGCTGATTTTGTTGGAGCAAACTTCGAGCGAGATGAGAGGAGCGAAGAGGACAAAGCGAACGCCGCGAGCTGCTGGGTCCTTCGTCGTCCAGGATAGAAAAAAGTAGCGCGACGACGCGCGCCGTGGAAATTTTTAACGAGCCGGAAAACTTGGAAAACGGTCGATTGGCATCGGTATCGCGAGAATCGCGTCTCGTTTGGACGATCGCCAGGCTCTCGTTACGAGCGCTAAGCGATCGACGCTCGTCCTACCCGTATCACCGAATCTCTTTCGTCCTGAGAACGCCAGGAGAAAGCTCGCGAGTGAAAGCACGGCTTTCGCTTCGAGACTTGCCTGAGGCAGACGAATTTAATTCTTTATTTGTTCAAGCACGTTTTAAATTTATATTTCGTAAAAATAAATTACGTAAAATCGATTCGTATATTGACAAATTTTTTCATCTATGTACATGTCGAAAAGTCGAACTGCGTCGTCGTTTCTGATTTTACCCTTCGTTCGTCTTCAAATACTTTTGTATTGTACAATATTTTGTCTTTTTTTTTTTAGCGCGAAGCTCTACTGAATTATACGACGGTTATTCGGCTCGGCTAGAAATCGAGTTAACATCAGTCAATAATAATCGAACTGCGTGGAATCCTCTCGAATGTCTACTTTTCGTTCTTTCCTTCGTCTTTTGTCCATCGATGGCCAGACGCCACGAAATCGCGGCTTTTCAACGTTAAGCGTCGTATAGACGCCTATAGGCGTCCACGATTGCCTAGAGGTTGAGAAAGAAGGACGAAATAAAAGCACCATCGACTCCTTTCAACGTTTTTATTTATTAAACATCGTCATAGTGTCCATAGTATGTACAATAATATACCTATCTATTCTAACGATATCACTGTGATTACGTGTTCTCTTTTCCGGATTCTTTCTTCTCCTCTTCTCCCTCCTCCTCCCCTCGCCCTACTCGTAACTCGTCCTTCTCGCTCTCGCGAGTTTATCGCTCGCAAGCTCGCATCCTCGCTTTAAATCCCTACAGCTCGTCGAGTCTCGTCGCTTCGTCGTTTTCTCGCGGTTCGCGCCTTTATTTCTCGCATTCGTACTTCCATTTGGCCCGGCACCGTTTCCTATTCTCCTCGCCTCCTGCCCCCCTCTCTTTCACCGCCTCTCCTCGCCTAGCGTCGCGACGCTACAACGAGGATAGAGAAGGGGGGAAGGGGAACGTCCTTTGGCCCGAGAATGCCTCACGGGAGACGTCGTCTTTACGACGATGTAAAACGCGGTGTGACGTTAGTAGCTTCGCACTCGAGATTCCCCCCGTCGCGAATTCGCGCGCTGCCGTGGCATTCCCCTCGAAGAGGAGCGTCCTCGATCTCCAACTCCTCTCTCGAAATCGAAATTGCCATTCGATTCGTCGCTCGATGCGACAGACATTTCGACGTTGCTCACGTCGACGCGGGTGACCCTCCTATAACACGGTAGATATATTTATATATACATATATATTGGTGTGTATATGTATTAATTAAAATAATTAAAATATCAATATATGTATTATATATGAATGTATGATAGGTTCCTCGAAAATGGCGTGTGGAACCGTGTTGAACGAGACCCAGAGCCAGTCAAAAGAGGGGTTGCGTTCCGAAAACTCACTAAAAACAAATATTTCTTTTGATTCTACACGAACAATTTAATTTTTATTTAAAATGTAAATGTATGCACGTGTGTACAACACAAAACGAAAAAAAAAAACAAAAAGTATTATTTCAATTTAACGCAGCTTTAATTTAATAAGTTTCTTCGTCGTCTCGGCTCGGTATAATCAACCGAGAACGTTTTTCCGGTGGAACGAAATGGTCTACGCTTTCCAAACTTTTTTCTTTGTTTACAGTTTCTAAATCTTCTACCTTCCTAAAAAAATCTGTAATTTTATTTCGCTTCGTGGCTCTTACCAGGTCGTTTTAAATTTCTCGGTGTGGAACTGGACAGTTTTGCCGATCCTTATCGACTTTTCGGTTTCTTTCAGCGGAAGCGTTTGCATTCTCGTTGTTTTACACTGTATCTTGTAGAAGTACAGCGTCGTACGAAGATTTTTGCAATTTTCTTATCGTGTTGGAACGAAACCGTGTTGTAGGAGGGCTACCTGTACTTGCGTATTTTCTCTCCTCCTCCTCTCTCTCTCTCTCTCTCTTTCTGCTTAACTTCTGCCTGTTCTTCCGTTTTTTGCTTTTTGTTTCGAATCGAAACAAAATGGATCGCGCGAGCGACGCCATTGAAATCAAGCCACGCGCGTTTTTCGGTTTTTGTTCATTTTGGAAATCGAAGCGCGATCGAGACGTCGACGATGGCGCGAGAATTCGACGTTTACGCAAATCTTGTGACATTTAACGATTTACCTTTTTGCCGATGAACTTATGTTACAGATATTATGTACAAAACGATCGTGCTGGTGTCGTGCGACGAACGGAGACGCTATGTCTCCTCGCAGTCGACCTTGGCCACACGAACACCCTCTCGTTTGAGCCTCCTCTGTGCGACGTCATCGCGCTATTAAATTCGTTCTTACGTACCTAAATGCACTCGCACGCGCTCACATACGCATACCTCGTACACGTCGAAACAGACACTTATACGCACGCATACACGCATCGACGAGGTTCACATCGACGTACACGACGTTACGACGCTAAAAAAAAATCGTTTCTTGCGAACTACTCGTCTCTTGACCCACTGTCTCATTGTTCTTTTTTTTTGGGTCATTGCGAAGCTGAAGATTAGACCGTAGCCGTCTATCGTTGGTTTTGTCGCGAAGGATTCAACTAGAAACGATAAATTAGCGTACCTTTCGTCTGGTTTGTAAACGAAAACGACGACATTACGACGCCCAAAAAAGTATCGTTTATCGCGAACTACTACTCGTTTCTTCACCCGCTGTCTTTTCGTCCTTCTGTTTTTAGCGTCTTTCCGAGGCCAAATATTAGACTGTAGCCGTCTGTCATTGGTTTTATCGCGAAAGAGTCAACGAGAAACGATAAATTCGCGTATATTTCTTCAAGTTTGTAAACGACAACGACGACAATGCCGTTTTTGCGTAATAAAAAAGACGCGACTCTCGCACCGTTGTCAACAACGTTTCGGCGTCCAAAAAAATGTTACTTACGAACTACTCGTTTCTTGACCCGATTTTCGTTCTTTCAAACATTACGAAGTCAAAGATTAGACTGCAGCTGTCTATCGTTGGTTTTATCGTGAAAGATTCAACGAGAAAGGATAAATTAGAGTATGTTTCGCCAGGTTTGTAAACGAAAACGACGACGTTACGGCGCCCAAAAAATATCGTTTTTCGCGAACAATTCGTTTTTTGACCCGCTTTTTGTTCTTTGAATCATTGCGAAGCCAAAAGTTAGACCGCAACTGCCCATCGTTGATTTTATCGAGAACGACAAATTCGCATACATCTCGACGTGCACGTCGCAAAGGCGACGAACGAGGATACAAAGTGCACGATGGGAACGGACGTCGGTGAGACGCGAGTCGAGTCGGGTTTCGAGAGTTTGGTACGTTCGTTGGTTCGATGTTTGCGCTTGTTGCGATGCTAGGGGTCCCCGAGGCGCCGTTCTCGTCGTTTTTGTAAACGACAACGACGACGAAGATCGCGTATTTGCGCAGTAAAAAAGACGCGAGGCTCGCATCGACGTACACGACGTTACGAAGCCTGAAAAAAAATCGTTTCTTAAGAACTATTCGTTTTTTGACCGGCTATTTTTTCGTTTTTCTCTTTTTTGAGCCTCCGAGGTTAAAATGTAAATCGTGGCTGACTTTGAATACTTTTATCGCGAAGGAATCAGCGAGAAAAGATTTATTCGCGTAAATCTGGTCGACTTTGTAAACGACAACGACGAAGATCGCGTATTTGCGCAATAAATAGACGCGAGACTCGCAACGAAATTCACGACGTTACGAAACGAAAAAAAGGATCGTTTCTTAAAACTATTCGTTTTTTGACTCGTTATTTTTTCGTTGTTTCCTTCTTTGCGGAAATTTTCGTTCTCCGAGGTTAAAAATTAGACCGTAGGTGACTTTGATTAGTTTTATCGCGAAATAATCGACGAGAAACGATAAATTCCATCGTCGAAGACGACGCGACGATCGTCGAAAAAACAATCGTCCAAGAAACGACATCGCCGTCATCGGGACTCGGTTCTTCGTCGAAATACAGCTACGAGGTATTTCGGTTCCGACGAATTCGTCTTTCGTGAAAAACGCAACTTTTCCCACCATAGATTCGTCCCTTTTTCACGATTTCATTGGCAACGTAGCCGCCACTCGCGATATTGGCAGCTTTTACTCGCTGTTTTTTACGAAACGTCGATCAAAGAGACAACGGAGAGGTATAATTGCTCGCGTTTGTACGTCTATTCGGTCCTGGACGTTCGCTCCGAGGCGTAAATTCGAAACGGTCGTCGTCAGCCCCGTCGGTACTCTCCGCGAATGATTTTCCGACCGACTCCTCCTTTAGATAGACGGAGACGAACTCGAAATTACAAACGGAAGCTATTCCTTTTGTGCATACGAAATGTCGCATTTTGTTTACACGCGAACGTTCGTCTCCCTCTTTCCGTTACGCTTTCGTTTTTGGCATAACCTCGTACCGTCCATTGCCAGAGTCACGTTTTATCGAAGATTTTCTCAAAAGCGTTCCATTTTGTTGATTGTTTTGAACGTCGTAAGGATACGAATCTCGATATTCGCGTGATTTTTTCACACGAGTAAAAACTTCGTAATAACGTAGGTTTTAGAGAGAACGGGAAAAAATGGAGAAATAGAGAAAGAGTGCAGGAACGACGGTCTATGGGTACACGCGTTGTATGACGATGAAACGCGATCGTTTATTGGGTATGAAAAGTGAAGCGTCGAACGTGTCGCAATAAAACGGCCAAAGGAAACAGAGATAAACCTTTGAGAGGATTAGATATAGCTTTTACGAGACCTAGGTTTTATTAGTCTCCCTGGTTTTATCAAGCTTGGGTTTGTTTTATCCTGGAAGGACAAATGCGTGCGTGATTCGTGCATGCGATGAGAAGAGAGGGGATGAGTGGAAAAAAGAGCAGATTTTGAATTTATAGCGAGTCTGGTCGAGGGAAACATAGTCATTTCCTTACTTTAAAAGTGTCTAATTAGCCACAAAACAAGGGCGCATTCGTCGTTCAAAACAATCGCGAAATTAAATGAATTAGAATACGAAGTTTTGCAGCATACAACTTATTCGCCGACTGACTTTCATTTTTTTTTTAAATTTGGAACAGAACGAAGCCAGTCCGAAAAATTCAGTGTCAGAGTTTATCGATTTCAAAGATCAGAATTCCTTTAAGACGGGCATCTATGCGTTAAAATCTCGTTGGGAAAAATTGATCGAAGAAGATGGCGATATCTTTTGAGAAAAGATACGCGGTTTCGTACGTTCGCATAAAATGCGACATTTCGTACTCGTTAATTGAATAGAAGCGATGGGAAAAATTGGAAATGGATTACGCGAAAATGGCGACTAAGTCGTTCGAATCAGCGGGCAAAGCTGTGAAAAGCGAGCTTCGTTTTCGCGAGATCTTGAAATCGGAGACGAGAATAGAGTAAAGAGAGATTGGAATAATTTTTCCGAGAGGAAGCGCGTCGTTTAAATTCCGACGTTTCTCCTGGAAATAATTGAAGGAAAGGTATGCGCGATTGAATTTTGACGCGTCTGAGAGCGAAATTGCTCGCGTCGTAAAATCGTCCGTGAGATTGCCTTTCGCGTTTTCCAGAGGATGCGTGCGACGAAAGGCATTTCCCGGAAGAGATAGCTCGATGGCGAATCTTTCGTGGAGCCAAGCGGAATGGCGAATATAGCGAAACGACGCCGAACCGTTGACCGAAGATCGTCTCGATTCGGATCACGCGAAAATCCATCGACAACGATTATCGTTTTCCTCCGTTTCCGCTCGACGGATATTTCCTCCGTTGCCTGTTAATCGGCTGGAATAAACCCAAGCCAACGGAGAATTTCTATGTACTCGCTTCGCGAAAATATCAGGACGATAACGGAACTCGCTCATCCCACCGGAAATAAGTATTCCGGTATTTATTCCGGAAATGATTATTTTTCCATAGCCGTAACGATCGAAACGTTTAAACGTTCGAGGAAATAAACGAGAGATCTGTATATCTGTTTTCCGTTCTGCTGTTTAGACGCACGCGAATCGAACGTCGTAAAAGACAGGTGCTTCCGAGTCGTGCGAGTCTCAGGAAAAATTTCCTTCGCAATGAAATTGGAGAAGTTTAGTCCTAAAGAAACGCGATGGCGAGTTTTCTTCGACGTCGCGTAAATAAAAAAAATTAAATCGTGGATCTTCTCGATACGGAATCCGAAGAGAATTTGAGTCGAACTCGAACGATTAAGTTGTACGTTGCACCGAACGTCACGCAGATAAAAAAATATTAAAATGCGCATCGGTAAAATTCAGTGTGCTGAATTCGACAGAATTTGAGTCGGATTCAAAAGGTTGAGGCAAAAGTCGCTATTTTATCCATGTCGTGATCGTCGATGTTCTGTCGGCAGACGGCTCCTTTGTAGACGTCGGTTTACGCGAGGAGCGTAAACAGCGAAATCAGGCTAACTCGTGATTCACGTTGGGCCGCGCGACTCGATAATTCGATTGAAAAATAGCCATTCTACGGAATTTTTGGCTCTATGCCGAAAAGGAGAGAGTTACGAGAATTATATCGCATAGCCGTCGTCGTTGATCAACGATCGAGTCCACGTCGGTCCAAGGCGATTAATAAAATAATCCTCCTTCGTGTTAGGAGCCGAGAGGGATTTCTCCTCGAGGACATTCAACGAAGAAAAGTTCATCCTTCCAAAGAACAATGGCTAGAAATGGAAAAGCTCGAAAAAATGTTTTAAAGTCGAAGTCCACGACTTCGCAATAATTATCACTTTCATAACCTCTTAACTGTGGAGTTTAGTTTTAGAAATCTCTCGTAGAGTGGGGAATTAAAATAAAGCAACGTCAAAAAATGATTAAATTTATAAACGAGAAACATTGAAGAAAAAGAACAATTTTAGGAAAGTCGATCGATTTCAGCGTGGTGTCCTTTCATTAAATATAACAAAGCATAACCTTATTCTTTATTTTGTTAATAATTAAGAAAATAGGTAAAAAATTCAAGCAAAACTTTTAGCCTATGCATTTCATTAAATACGTAGAAGTTGTATCGGTGATACAAAAGAAGCATATCGTCAAATAATATTCTTATTATTCGTTCTTATAATTTATTTACATATGCACTTTATGGAAATTTTGAATTTTTATATCGATCGTTAGTTTTTAATTTTCCACGTGTTATTTTCTACGTGTATACACATCGAACGCGGTTAACCGGTTGAGAAACTCATCAGCCTTGAAAATAATCTTCTCACTTATCGGATCGAACGACGCAGACTCGCTTCTCGAAAAATACGAGAGAACGCATCGCTGAGAGTAATTTTCGTCTCTTTATTGCCGAATCTCGGTCCGCTTTATAGTTCGGATGAAAACATCTTCGGAAGAAAACACCATACACGATAAACGAGGTAAAGGAAGGGTCGTGGAAAAGTGTCCATTCGTTTGGAGGAAGTGGGAAACCGATGGTAGGAGGTGTCGTCGCAAGGATAAGGTCGCCATTGTCCTCCCTCGAAAGTGGAAAGTAGCCGTCGAACGTTCGACGAGCAGCGCGATAGACCCACTGTTGGAAGATCGCTCCTTTGTCGTCGAAAGCGTCCGAGCCGAGAATACGGCACGCGAGTGAAAATTCTCTTTTCCAAGATACTCGCGACAAAAGTAGAAAGACCCATGATACGTTTGTGGAGTCGCAGCCAGACAGACGCGTAGGGTCGAACGTGAAGCAAGAAAGCGATTTTTCTCCACTCCTGTTAGACTGACACACGGACGTCGTCAAAACCTAGGGTCGAAGTGGAAGTTCGACCAGGACTCTGGTGAAAATCTCCTTTTCCAAGATACTCGCGACGAAAGTAAAAAGACCCATGATACGTTTGTGGAGTCGCAGCCAGACAGGCGCGTAGGGTCGAACGAGAAGCAAGACAGCGATTTTTTTCGACTCCTGTTAGACCGACCCACGGTTGTCCATTCGAATGATTGCCATCTAAACCGAAGATTGGTGAAAATCTCTTCCCAATTGGTCAACTGGAGCTTTTATCGACGCGATTTGTATTAACGTTCTTTTCTACGATAAATTCAAGAACAGGAAAAATCAATAAGTGTATTAGCACCGACGCTTCGAGTTCCAAAATAATCAAAGCTAAATAAACATCGTCTCTACTCGACTTAACGCGTTAAAACCAATGACCAAGATTCATCTCTTCGATATAAAGGGCTCATAAAGAAAATACTGGATGAGGAGTATCATTCATGGATCCTAATAACGAGGATACTTTTACGTTTTATCGATACCGAAACCGTTACCAACACGTATTCACGTTTTTACGTTTTATCGGTAGCAAGACTCCAAAACAACCCCGCCATCGTATCGAGAAGAATCTGCTTTTATCGCATTGTTACGTTCGGTCTTCGGGTGTCCCGAACGCTCCGGTTCGCACGCCATGTCCCGTCATTCGATTTATGGACGTTATTGCTTCGGTCGAAAGCCCTGTTTTTACGGTCCCGTCGTAAAGGGCCATTCTACGGGGAAGATTTTGAATGATCGCTTACGAAATCCATAATCATTTCGAATTCCAACTTCTCGGCTCGCCGTAGTACAAAAATCGCCTTCGGCGCGTCCACGTGCCAACCAGAAAGGGTCGTTCCGAAAGGGTAACCCTAAAGCGACGAGTTCTCCTTCGCCATCGAATTTTACCCTCGGGTCACCGGG
>JAITYT010000212.1:574659-599077 GCA_025433975.1 Liostenogaster flavolineata | reverse complement strand
ACACAATAACGTAATTAAGCTACTATTCTGTGGATTTGACCGAAATGCTCCGGGTTCTGACTGGACGAAATAATGGACGGTTGGAGTGCGGCTGGAGTGCACTTTACGTCACTCTTTGCTTGTTCGAACGAAACAAGAGCATTCCCCTAGCTAACATTGGTTATATACTTTTTTCTAACACACGATAACGTAATTAAGCTACTATTCTGTGGATTTGACCGAAATTCTCGGGGTTCTAACTTGACGGAATAATGTACGGTTGGAGTGCGGTTGTTGTGCTCGTTGTGAAACTCGTTTCTGGTTTGAACGCAACTATAGCAGCCCACGAGCCTGCATTGATGTTATATTTTTTTTAACTGATGATAAATCTTATCTTGCATTCTGTGGAGTTTGAGTGCGTCTTGTGAACTCTCGTTAAGAGCGTCAGTTTTCAGGACGTGTTACGGGATTACGTTTGGTTGATACCTCGCTTTTATTTCTTCCATCTGTCAGCTAGGAGAATCACTTACATTTTCCCAGCCGCTTCCACTTGTCCAATCGCTGGTATTAGTAGGTCGATCGCTTTCATACGTTTGCACGCATTTATCATGTTATGCAATAAATAATGGTGTTTTTTTATCGCATTAACTAAGAGTCTTTGAAGATGGGAAGTGCTAGTAGCCCCTGCTTGCCATAGAAGCGAATTCTTGATGCTCTCGATGCAAGTTTCGAATTGTGCTGTTCGAATAAATATTTTCTTTAATATTTTCTGTTTAAAAATCGCGTTGCTTACGAGGCGACCCAGAACAATATCGGGTATATCAGGAAGGACTGTACTGTTTGCCGTGCTCACCGATAAATTTCGCGTTTGATCAAAGTCTTGTTTTAAATTGTTCGTAAATTTTACGCAATATTATTTCTCCGTTAATTAAAATAAACCTATCCCGTCAAATTTCACAAGAATATATTTTCTGGGCAACTCGAGCTTCTTTCAGCGTTTAAAGTTTCGTGCCTCAAAAGAGTCAAAGCGAGATCACCGACGGACAAAGTGCCTCGATGCATGCGCGTATGGAAACCGCGGAAAAAAATTGACTCTCGAAAAAAAATCGTCGCTTTGGTCGCGAAACGTCCATCGTCGAAGCTGTTCCTCCCGTTCGTAGCTTTCAGTAACAACGAGCGCTGAGACGCGACTTTTTTCACGCGTCCGCATTGATTAACACTTTGAGCGTCGGAAAGGTCATCGAGCAAGTACCGATATACTCTAGTAACGTGACGCAGAGCGAATAGAGTAAATTACGATATTTCCAGAATGCATCGTGGTGTTAATGGTAGCGACGATGATAATCTAACGCGATTAACGCGGCGTGGAACGTTCGAATGTTTCTTTACACTTTCAATAAAATGTTATTTAGCACTTTGATTGCCACGCCGAAATCACATGTTTTGCTCATGACGCTACGAGTATATTTTTATTATTCAAAGCTTACAATAGCAGAATACTAATAAATTGGTAATATAAGACAACATTACCTTATCGGCGGCCATGAGTGACCACCGTGGCGCTTTAGCATCGGCTGATAGGAACAAATTGAAGTAGGACTTTGTGTCTTTCAAGACAAACTTCGATTTCGCATTTTCGCGGAGAAACGTTTAAAATATATTGTTGAAACGTGCAGAAGATATTAGTAAACGTAATAATATTAGTAAATATAAAAAATGTTACGTCGAAGTGTTCGTGGAAATTATTTTGTTATTAGAAACACTACATAATTTTTCTACAACTATAAGATTTTTAACTTAAAATAATAATAATAAATGTATTGTCTTGTTGCAGAGTCTCTATCTTTAGAAAGAAGACTTTACGTACTTTTCTGACCAAAATAATATACCAGAAGTTTTAAAATCGAATGGACTGAAAAACATTTATTTTCTCAATGTTTCTTTTCTGGACTTAACCGCATTGGCTTCCCAGCGGCTCATATTATAGTAAGATATGTACTCACTTCTAACTGCAATTATATAATTATTAAGAAATATTTACGTTTATTTTCTGTACGTTCATAAGAAATATATTATTTTAAATTTTGCAGAGAGTATTAAAAAAGTGTTAAATCGTTAACATCGAAGATTGCTAAAAATCAGACCGAAAAGGTGACCACTTACTGCCTAGATTGCATTGACGAGTCACATTCAAGATGCAAGATTTCATAAAAACTAATCTTTAATTTTCTGTCTTCCAATAAAAATTGTTAATCGTTCAATGGACGCTTTTTATCTTCATATATCTTCTAATTAGCGATTATGTTCAACATGCGCTACTTCAATTTTCATTCGACCCTTGCAATCGTAAGTAGTTCGAGCGCTCCGATCGCTACAGACCACTATGACGTCACGGGAGAAATCATGGCCGATCACGTACGACCAACAGTCATGTAAGCCCTAGGTTATGCCAAAAATAAAAAAGAAAAGCGTAACGAAAACAGGGAGACGAAGGTTCGCTCGTAAAAGAAAAATCCAACGTTTCATACGCATCAGCCTAATATCAAACGCGGTGATATTATTGATTGTTCGCTCTAGTCGGATGAGTCTCGATTACTCGCGCTGACCCACTTTCCACGAGACTGTTTCGTTACGTCTACGACGATATCGTATAATATTGTTATTACCGTAACGATTATTACCACCGACGTTATTGCGTATTTCATCGCTGTTACGCGAGCCGTTATCGCTCGTTATCGTAATCGTCGTAGCAATATCGATCAAAGCGACCCAGACGAAATTTTATCGAATCGACGGTCGCGGCATTACGCGAAGCGCGCGCGCACCTCCGAGATCCCTCGCCCCATTGGGGCACCCTCGTCGCTCGCTACCACGCGTCGCTCGATGATTAAACTCTCGTATGGCTTTCCCATCGTCTTCTCTTCCATCGTAATCCGGCGACCTCCGCGCACGGAATCCCCAAGCCCCCGAGCGTTAGATCGCGCCCTTCTCGAGTTCCCTTCCTCGTCGTTGTCTTTTTCTCGTTATCGAGAGTGCCTCTTTCCCGCCACTTTTCGCCTTAAATACTCGATCCTTACTTAGGACGTGGGTCGTTGGAAAGATCCGCGTCGATGGAGAACGCTTCGTTAACCCATTCGCTGCCAAGCACGAGTATACTCGTCGTATTTTTAATATGCGGTTTTTTTGCGGCCACGAACGTAAATATATAAATGTAACGAAGTTGAGAAAAATAGTACGAATTAAATTTATTATAAAAATTGTATTTCGATTGTTGTACGTCGAACATACAACAACACTCTAAATATTGTTTAATTGGCAATGAGAATAACTTTAGGTAATTTATACTTGGCAGCGAATGCGAATATTTCCTTGTCGAAATCGCCGCTTTTCACGAACGCCCTTTTCGGACGGTGCTTCCGATCGTTTCTCTCTCCCTCTCTCATTTTCTGTTTATCTACACGCGATATGAAATTATTCTCGGTAATTTTCCCGCGCTCGTTCAATTTTCCCAAATTAATGCAAATTATACGAATATAGTCAATCTCTAGTTCGACGGTGCGCCAAATCGAAAATCGGTTTATTCCATCACGTTTTTTGAAATAGGCGTTTATTTAATATCGTGCGTCGTATCCGACGGGGATCCATCGGCTTGAAATTCGATTAGAATTCGATCGAACGATTCTAACGCAAGGCGTAACGTTTCTAAAGTGCTTCGATCGATAGTTCCAACGAAGACGCGTGTTTCCAAGCCCTTCGCGTACTCGATATCAAGGTTCGTTCGACGATGCGTTTCGTTTTTAACGATAATCGTACCATGCAGGTCAAACGACTCTTCAAAATTTATTTCAATTTTTGCTTTTTTTATTGCTTATAAGAATGTAAAGGTATGTCCTGCTATTTTATTAATATACATTGTCCATTATTACCTTCGATAAATTAACAATTTTTTTTCTAAAAATCAACGTTTGTTACGCAAGGGATCATTTGACTCAAGGAAATATTTATTTTAACCTAAAAATTATTTAACCTCATAAATTAAATAACCTAGAAATTTCTTTTAATTCTTTATATCGCTTATAAAAATGTAAATATAAGTTTGAATATTTTATTCGTATAAGTTGTACGTTATCTCCATTGGTAAATTAATAATTTTTGAATATAAAAAAATACCGGTACGTTTAGCGTTAAATGAGTAACCTCACGTTCGAACCGAATCCGTCCGTCACGTGACGATCGATCGCGCGAGTAAACTCCAGAATCATCGATGATGGATGACAAATGACAGCTCGATAAAAGCGCTCCTTTCGCAGATCCCAATAAATCGTAGCCGAGAAATCCCGGAAGACACAACGAACCTCAATAAAAATGTCACCCGGAAGAACGACGTTATTATCCGTCGCTTTTCACGAAAGCGAGATAAGCTCGATCGTAGCATCGCGTCGCGTTCGTTCAATTTTCCCAAATTAATGCAAATTACCGAATATAGCGTCGAATCAAAAATTTAATTATTCCATCGCGTTTTTTGAAATATTCTTACTATACGATTAAGCGTACCAAGCAGGGTCGAATGACCCTTTTCAAAATTTAATTTAATTCTTTACATCGCTTATAAAAATGTAAATATATGTTTGACTATTTAATTTAATTTTTATTTAATTTTTATTTATTATTTTATCAGTATACGTGGAACATTATTTCCTCGAATAAACCAACATTTTTGTCTAAAAATCAACGTCTATTTCGTAAGGAATCAATTTATATTTTTATGAATAGATACACGAAAATATCGATACGTTCAGCGTTGAAAGAGTAAAACTCCACGTAGGAAAAGAATTTTCCAAGCGACGATAAACTCTAGAATTATCGATGATAGATGACAAATGGCAGCTCGATAAAAGCACTCCTTTCGCAAATCCCAATAAATCGTAGCCGAGAAATCCCGGAAGACACAACGAAGCGCGATAAAAATGTCACCCGGAAGAACGACCTTATTATCCGTCGCTTTTCACGAAAGCAAGACGAGCTCGAACGTACCACCGCGTCGCGTTACGCCACGTTTGACGCGTCTTACCGCGATTAGGCACGTCGTGCCAGGGGTGCATAGACAGGTGGTAGGTAGGCGAACGAACAGTCAACGGACAGACAGACGGAAGGACGTTTGTTCGAACAAGAAGAAGAATGTCATTTCTTTTGGACGAGGAGCCTGGAAGTACACAAATAAAGTATTAGATTGTCCGGAAAGTTCGTACCGATTTTGAAGAAAAATTAATTATACAATGTATAGTATGTATAATATATGTATAATAAAATAAATAATAGAAAATATAATATAAATAGTGAAATAATGGCTTCCTTATTCTGCCCAAATTTGAGCGAATTATTAACAGGCGTAGACCAAGTTCGAACGGACGAAAGGAACGAAGGGATGGAAGATAGGCGACCATCGAGTCGAAACTCACGAGCAGGTACTCACCATTGAGGACGTGAACCCTAATGGACGCGGTATTGGCGTTGCTGGGCTTGCACCTGTATTCCCCGGAGTCGGAGGGCTGCGCCGTCCGTATGAGTAGCCACGAGGTGGTTACGTCTCCGCCCTTCTCGGTTATCACCGAGACGCCCCTAGGACTGTCGTAGCTCAGAACGTTCTCGTTGTAGTACCAGAAGATGTAGGCTGGCGGCTCCGAGCTGAAGTGTATGGCGCACGTAAGGTTTATCGTGCTACCAGCGCCCACGTACAGCTCCGGTCCGCCCAGTATCGTTGCCGTGGGTACTGCGATAAAGAAGGATTTTCTTTTATTCCGCGCCAGTTATCCCCCTCCCTCCCGCCTTGCCCCTGTCCTATTTTTTCACCTTTTCTCTACGGCCTCTTAGCCATCGACGACGATATCTTTGAGTGACCTGACGAGTCTCTCTACTAGACGCTCTTTTTCTCCTACGTACGATTTTTCTCCTAGCTCTCTCTCTCTCTCTCTCTCTTTTACTCTTTCTTTCACTCTTTTTTTCTCTGTCTCTCTTTCTTTCGCTCTTTCCGTCTCTCTCGGCAGGGTCGTTTTCTCAGATAAATCCGGAGATCCGCGTCGTGAAAGCTCTTCGCGCGGAAGCCTCTCCGGAGCGATTCTTGGCGGACAAGAGAAAAGACTTCAAAATTGCCTCGTAATTCTTGGAGAAATAACGAGCCGAGACCAGCCGTCACGATCAGAATAGACAATGTCGCAAGTTCAGAAATTTGAATACCGAGGCCTTATTCGAGAAATTTAATACTTTACGATACTATAAAACGCACTCCGCTTCGATCGAAAGTTATCGCGGTGGCAGATCTTGACGAACGCTACAGCCTTTTTTTTTCACTTTACGACGTAGAACTCGTTTGTATTTTACCTCCAATTTTTCTTAATCTTTATAAATTTACATTATTTTGTTAGATTTAGCTCCAATTCGATTCAGTTGAATCCAATTTTCTCGCGAAATTTTCAAATAATTTCGAAAAAAAGGCAACGATCCTCCGTGGATATCGTGAGACTTCGTCAGTTTCGAGATATCGGTCAAAATTTTTCTCGCTCCTTAAACGGTAATGCACGCACAGATTTAATTCAATTTCGGACCGTCATTTTTCAATTTTTCGATTTTTCCTAGCATATACATCTCGCTCTATATCGTCTCCTTGGAACAGAAACAGATTTTTTGAGATCATACTTGGAAAGTTACAAAATATCGTCGTTTTATCAAAAGCACTAAATATCGTAAATTTTCGTTTTGAAACAGACTTTGATAGCCACGAGAAAAATTCGTGTTATAGAGGGTTAAACATCGAACGAAATAACATTTTCCTCGATGGATTCGAAGCTTTTCGCGATACGCGAGCGACTCAAAATTCGAAATACCGATAAAGGAAAAATCAATTTCTTTATTTTATTTTATTTTATATTTTTTTTCAACGAAGATAAAATCGTCGATCTCGCAAGGACATCGAACCTTCCGCCCTACTTCGTAATTCCGTTTCAACCTTTCTTTATCAACCGCGACGACGAACTTGCGTTCTTACCGACGACGTTCAGGCGGAATTGATGGGACTTGACAGGTATGGTGGAGATCTGGCACTCGTAAATTCCTTGATCCCTTTCCTGCGCCCACTTTATGCAGAGGCTCCACTCCGACCACTCGCTGTTCTGGCCGGTATTGTGGCGAAACATCGCTTGGAATCGCTGGTCGCTGGTGTAGGTGTACGCCCCTGCCGTCAGTATGTGGATGTCCCTGTGCCTCACCCAGGAAACCTTCGCAGAGAGAAGGTCGAACGGCTATCAAAAGGTCGAACGCGTAGTTTAACCCATTGGCCGCCAACTACGAGATATCTCGTAGTAAGCGTCCGTATCAAAACTGCCAGCTACGAGATATCTCGTAGTGGGAGCTGCAAGTTTAGATTGCTTACAAATGGCTATTTGAGTTAGGAATTATTATAAAGGATGAATGGAAAATGTATATAGCGTAGAGGACGTATTACTGTAAATGTATACTGTAATTGCCATTGCAATATTGTATCGGTAACTTAATATTATTATATAATATTTTGTAAAATTTCATATTTTCTTTAAAACAAAACCGTGGCGTCCAGGGCAAGACGCGCTAAATTTGCGTGGCAGCCAATGGGTTAACGACGTTTACCGGTCGCGATTGGAAAAAGAAGGATAATTATCCTGTTCGTTTTTGCTCTCGTCCTTCCTCCGTCCCACCTCGCCCCTCTCGAAAAAAAGTTCGCTCCGATTATCGACGATCCTATAACGAGCCACGGAATCGAAGATCGATTGGATCGATTAAACGCGGACTCGAAGCATCGAGAAACGTAAGTTACGAGCGATCGTCGTGGCGCGAAGCGGCAAGAACACGAGGAAAAAACTAGCGCTTCGCGAGAGTCGAATCGCGTCGTAATCGAAGAACGATGGAAAAAGTAGCCAAGACGACAACGGTGACAACGTGCAAAAATATTTTCTCGCGCTTTTCACGCGTATCTGTATTAGGTTGTTCGGAAAGTAATTTCGTTTTTCGCCAGCCCTTTTTCGTTTTTCCTAAGGGATCGTTTCACCTCTTACGCTTTATTACGCTTTATCGTAAATACCACCCTGAAATCGATCGAATTTCTCAAAGTTATTTTTCTCTTTAATTTATCTCGTTTATGAATTTTATTATTTCTTAACAATTTCTAAGTTTTTAATAAGAATAACATTTATGAAAGAACTCATCGTTTCTAGATTTTAATTCGGCATTCTGCGAGAGATCACGAAACGTGTAAAAATCGCGTGCCACGAAGAGACAACGATGAAGAAAATCATCGTCGAAAGACGTCGTATCCAAAACGTGGCGATTGGAGAGAAAAGCAGTTCGTCGAATGGAGAAGAAATGGAAGGGCGTTAGAAACGCTCGGAATCGAAATAGGTGCGAGTGACGTTCGAAACGTTCGGCGAGATAATGCGACTGCCGTTTATCAGAGTTTCCAATTGCTCCGCGAAATAAACTATTCAAAGCAACGGTTCCACGGACCGAGCCAAAGACATTACGGATTTATGGTGGCGTATATTATTGCCGAGGTACGCGTATTTATCGCATCATGGAGATCCTCGTTTGTCGCGGACCGGCGCGACGCTCGTAAAATTCCGGGTTTTAATGCGTCTTTCCGTGACCGCTTCCAATTATGTATTCCTCTAGGAATTATTTAGGAAACGATGCCGCTATCGCGACGCGTCTCACGTCTTACGCTTTTCCAATTTTCTTCGGATACTAAAGTAGAGGAATATATTAACATTAGGCCGATGCATACGAAATGTCGAATTTTCTAAACACGCGAACGTTCGTCTCCCTCTTGTCGTTACGCTTTTGTTTTTGGCGTAACCTCGTTCATAGTCGTACCATCCATTGCCAGAGTCACGTTTCAACAAAGAAGCGTTCCATTTTGTTACTTTTGTTACGGGCTAAACTGTACGAAAGCGAAGGCGGATTGAAAAATTCCATATCAGAGTTTATCGATTTTAGAGATCAGAATTTCTTTAAGACTGGCATCTTTGCGTTAGAGTCTCGTTGGGGAAAGTGCATTCCAATTTATTTTCGAAGCTTCGAGTTAAAATCAGGGTAAAGTAACGCAGTTCTTCGATTTTCGTCCGATGGGTTTACTCGATATCAGCGGAAAAGAAATCTCGTCAAACTTTTAAACGTTAGAAATTTCTTCTAGTTGATTTACAAAGTGGAACGAACTCCGTTTTATCGCGTTGCTGGCATTCTTAACCCTTTCGTGGGTTACCGCGATCCGAAAGTATTCTATCGCACGTGTAAACAATTTCGCAATAGAGAAACTAGAACTTTAAAATTTTTCCCGTTTCATCGACCTCCGAAAATAATAGATAAATTCGAGAACTTTATATTCCAGGAGTATGTGAACCGTATTTCAGCTACGGGGATTCCCGGGTAAAACCACCGTTCGGAGAAGCAAAAATCGACGGTAAATTAACGGAAAATTACATTTGGCGATGTAACCATTGGTACGCGACGGGTCGAAACGATGCCGACGTTACCGATAAATTGGACATTTTGACTAATTAAAAACGCAGAAACAACTCACGATGACGAACGTTTCGAAGCAACGAGCAAAAAAAAGGGAACCAAAGGAATACCGCTTTCGTATCGGCATATCGATGAACCGACGCGCGGTATAACGTTTTCTCTCTCTCTCTCGTGCACACGTATACCGCATCCGAGCCAGAGACACGCCATGAAACGTATTATGGCGTACATTGCATTCGTAACGCCGGAGAAATAGTCGCCGTTGCGCAATTTCCAACGGCGGCACGTGAAATACGAGTGGAGGCATTCGACCTGGCCAGTGAAAAACGCATACTCGTCGTGCCGTGCTCGTCGGCGGTTTAAACTCGCGGATAGAAATTCTTTCTCATCCCTGAAAACGCGCGTCACATCGACGTATTCCTATTGGAATCGACGCTGGCCACCGATTATGCATTTGTAATAGGATTACAAGGTGGAGATCGTTATTGCCGTTAGGCACGCAGGAGCGACTTCGTCCGTGCCAGCTGGGTTATGACGAAACGTTGCCACGAATCGATGATCTGGTCTCCCTACCTTCTCCAACGATTCGCGAATATCCTTCCGTTCGCCGCGTGGCTCGTTATCGACGTGGGTGACGTCACCAACCGAACTGATACTCACCGTTCGATTCCGGCCTCCACTTTCTCTAGGAACTCAAGCATTCGCCGCCTGTATTCGCTTCTGAGTATTTGCTTCGCGAGATGTTAATCTTCTAGACTTTAGACTCAGACGAGTTTCACTTTGATATGATCGAATCGAATGGCGATTTTCGTCTATGCATGATTATCGCGAATCGATGATGAGATTTTCTAGCTTCTCGAATAATTTAGGAATATTCTTCCGCTTGACGTCGTCCATTGAACGAAAATTCTCCGTCTTATTCAGGCATCTAGCAATTCCCTAGAATTCAGGCATTCGCCTCCTGTATTCGCTTCTGAGTAATCGCCGTACGAGATGTTAATCCTCTAAACTCAGACGAGTGTTGTTCGTAATGGCGAATCGGCGAAGAGATTTTCTAGCTTCGCGAACGATTTACTAACATTCTTCCTTTCTACGTTTCAGGCTCGCGAGAGTCGCGTGGGACGTCGTCCGTTCACTGGACGACCATCGAAAGCAATCTCTCGATATAGGTACGATTCGTATCTCGACCGACGTACTTTGACCTCTTTCGAAAAGTACGACAAAACTAGTGGCTTTTCGTTCGACTTGGAAGACACGACGAGCGAAGATAGAGCGGTTATTTTGTAACTCGAAACGACCCTATAAAGAAGGCATTTTCGACGTTGGAATCTGTTAGCATGGAAAGTATCGCGTTGTTTTCTTCTCGGAGCAAATATTTCTGAGGTCGTGATGGCGCGGGCCGAGCGAGCGAGCGAGCGAGCTTGCTACATAAATACATACGTAAGTCGTCTCGAGTTCAGCAAGATACCAAAACGGAAAGGAGAGAAAAAGTAGACGGATCCAGTCCACTTCCACGCTTTCCCCGCGCTAGAAGTCGAAACTATCTCGATTCGGAAGGGTGGAAAACTTGCTCGCGGAATACCGAAAGTTTAGCGAGAGTTTGGGACGCGATTCCGGGATCTCACGAGAATTGCAATGTCACCGAAGTAAGGAGAAACGTATCCACAGTGCGCAGCTTTTTCACGGAATCCCGTCCGACGAGATGAAACGCTGCACCGAGCAGGAGAGATCCGTTAAACGTTCCATTTTTTCCCTTTTTCCTTCCTCTCCTTTTATTTTAAAGGAAACGTCTTTCGTCGTTTCTCCGCCATCGATTCCGGTTGGAACGCGGCGATTGAAATATCGCTGACCATTCGTGGAACGCCTTTTCTCTTAACCTGGAATATGGAGTAAGACTGCTGGTAAGAAATTCCTGCCAGACAAGAAGAAATTTGGAGCGAACTTAAGTAACACGAGCCTGACTCGTGATACTTTCTTTGCAAGAGACCTGAATAACACGAGTCTAGTTCGTGGCATTTATTTTGGAACGAACTTGAACAACACGACACTGATTCAATCGTGCTCGATATCTTCAAACTTTAGACGCGTGCGATGCTTCGTTACACTAACGAGTTTAGGTACAGTTTTCTAATACTTCGTCCGAAACAAACAACTGGAGTCTGGCTCGTTGTACTTCGACCGAAGCAAATGCAAACGACACGAGTCAGACTCGTGGTTCGATCGGACTCGATATCTTCGAACTTTAATGACACGAGACTCTTCGTTACGGCAACAAGTTTAGATACGATTCTCCAAAACGATTTAGCTAAATGACAGTAAGGGTGATCGACCTTGCTGTCTATCATAGCCACATCGCCATCGGGACTCAGCGAGTAGAACATCGAATTAAATAAACGCTCTTGGCATGGAATCGAATGAAGAATCGACGGTGAAGACGAGGGATAATCTCGACGAGCAATTTCGCACCATCCTTCGAATCCTGAGCACTCGGAGCAGGGATACTCGTCGGTTCCGTTAGCTTCGTAACGCGTTCGACGAGAAGAACGTGGCTAGAGACGAGATAAGAACGAAAGACATCGATGAAATTCGTTCAAAGAGATAAAGCCGAACGATCTAGGTTCTAACTCTCGAAAACTGGAGCCTCGATCGTAGAGGAACGAATAAATTCGCCTTTCGTTCGAACGATCCCAGTGCTTCTCGTTTGCGCGATCCATCGACCAACGATCGTTTTCAAGGGGAATAATAGAAATGTTTCTTATCCGATCGAGCTGATCTCTGCCTGGTGACGTCTTAGAGGGAAAAATACCTCTCTAACGACTTAGCGGTACTCCTAGGGTCGTCGATGCGATAATCTTCAGCGATGGTCGAAAGGAGCAAACCGATTTAACGAAGGAAAGAAGTCCTTGTCTCTTCGCAGCTTCCAATTTCCAGGATAATCGCGGCCGATAGGAACGGAGACGAAGAAAATCGTTGGAGACCCCCTCGATAGGCAGGCGACTCCAGCGGTTCTAGCTCCACTCCGCCATCGATTATCGATTCTTCGGGAAGTTCTAGCGAAGGAAGTATCTCCCGGTAACCGCCAAACTCATCGATGATTCTCCAGCGATCGTCTCGCGCCGCCAGGATCGTTTTCGGCACCACCTGGAACGTTGGGGGATGTCCTCGACTCGGGAAGTTCGCGTTTCGCTAGCTCTGCTTAACCCCTTGGCCCACGATCACGAGTGAGGCTAGCGATGAAGAATTTGGGTCGTAAAAATTAACTACCAGCCTGAGTCGTGATACTTCCTTCGGACTTTTTACTTTTCAGATATCTTAAAGTTATCAGTTGTGCCCAAACGTGGTTTATTCTTTCACGATTCCTTTCGTTGCACCGAAATATTATGTAACTCGTATCACATCTGCTGATAAGTTCCCGGTATAAAAACGATGCCCGGTAATGGAAAATAAAGCCTACGAGTTTCTTCGATATCTTTTAAGTGTCAGCAATTTTCGATGTTTTCCGCTGTAACCACCTTTTTGACCGACCAGAACGTGTCGCAGCAAACCAGTCATTAATGACTGATTTTCCTGGTGCAGAGTCTGGATAACACTTATCGAGCCAAGCTTCCGTTTCACTCACGAAATTCTCTTGTTTCGCTAAAACCACTGTAACTTTTGAACCCAACGTCGGATCGTCATGAAATTTTTACACCTATCTTTTGAGAGTCAGGGCTTTCTAAAGATATATTAAATTTGTGCGTTGTGGCGCCATCTGTCTGTCAGACCGGAAACTTATCAGCCGACGTGCTAAAAACCTTGCGTTTGGCGCAAGTTCTGGCACATGGCTAGGCTGAACTATGCTCACTATGGCCCGAGCAATTGGAAGATAACCGATAGGGCAAGAGGTTAACGTGGAAGGGTTGAACAATGCGCTGTCGGAGACGCTTTCGCGCTTAATAGCTCACCCATCGTGGAGAGACGAGTCCGAAGACGGGGTTTCGGCATCGACAGACCGAATGAGAGACAGAGACAGAGAGAGATTGACAAAGAGACTCCCACGCTTTTGGCAAACCGACTGCGAGACGTCGCCAATGACGAATAGTCGAACGTTAAACAAGACCAGTAAGAGCGTAACCGGCGAAGTGGCAAATGGTTCTCCATATCGTTTCGCGAGAGAACGCGAAGCGCAACCCCGAGAAAACCTTCCAAGACGAATTTCCCAGAAGGACCAGTCACCCGCTTGATACATACTACCTACGTACCCGAGAATATCGTTGGAAATTTCGTCCGCGTCAGGATCCCGCGATATTCCTAGGTGATTCACATACGTCGCTCGATTTAAGTCCAGCCGTGACGTCTCTTACGTTCTCCAGTCGTTTTCGTAGAACTCGCGAGTACGACTTCGTTTCCTCGATCGATTCTCCACGATGATCTTGGATCGTCTCGATCGCCAGAATTAACTAGAACTTTCTTCCAACGAGCTGACATTAGACGCTTTGGAATTTAACGGCATTTCAGAGCATTTAGCGCGTTCTCGACGGGGCCTGAATTTAGTGTCTTCGCCGTAGGGCTGCGTTGTTTATCGTACTTTCTCCCATCTGACGGCGTCGATTTAAAATTAATCAGGCTATTGTTTCTATCGGACTATCGTTATTCATCCGTGCAGTGCAACAAAATAAATATCGCGCTATAATAATTTACATAATACTTTTGCTCCGACGTAGGGTTCTGTGAATATCTCAATATATCCCATTAGGATCACAGTTAATCACTGTAATCGGTCGTATAAATGCTGTGACGCGACAATAGTCGGTGTACCACCGGTGGTACATCTCGTCGCGAACGCGTAAAAGCAGGTATTTAAATTTCTGAACCGGCTCGAAGGGTTAACGAGTTCGAGCGACATTTCGTCGCCATCAGATTATCCTTTTCGATTTAAGTGGTGAACGATGTTGCGCGTTTCATGGCGTTCCGAATTCCATCCGTGCTTCCACATGGCGCTTCGTAAAAATGACTCATCAGGAAAATCCGTTTCATCCGGGGAAGAACACGATCCTCGATTTCACGTAACGAGAATATCGCCGCTCGGTACGAACGTAATTTTTAACGCGCTACTCGCCCGAGAAATCGCGAATTATCGAAGTAGAAAAGCTCTCCGCTTTCCTACGTAAACTTAATTATTCGAAGAATATCGATTTAAATGGACGAACGGCGCTTGAAACGCGTTATTCGCCATAGATTCCTGGGTTTCGTCCGATATCGCTCTTCGCGAATTCTTTATCCCTTTATCGTCGATCCTTTAACGAAACGATTCTATTCAATCGGAAATATCGAGTCTTGCTCGGTAAACACGACGCATACAATTCGATTCCTTCGGACGATGATCGATCGGTCTCGAGAACGGCCAAATCAAATTTAATCCTTGAACAAAGATGAATAATGTATCTCGATGCTTTGCTTTATTTCGTGGTCGATTCTGTGCCGTCGGACTATGAATATTCGATCGATCGTTTATCTTTATTTAGCGATCCCAGAGGAAAGTTCATCGATCGACTTTACCATGGGACGTAAACGTACGATTCCGCTTACGATAATATCGTCCTGGAGATATTAGGTCGATGCGTATGAAATGTCGAATTTTCATCGTTTGATTCTCTGTTCTCGTCGTGCTTCTCTTTTCGACATAACCTCTCGTTCATAGTCGTACAGTTCATCGCCAGAGTCACGTTTCAACAAAGATTTTCTCGATAGTGTTCCATTTTGTTATTCGTTTTCAATATCGTAAGGATACGAATCTATGTGTAATTTTGTTATACGAGACGCGCGAAATAAACCAGGCGATCGAAAAGTGCAGCGTTGGTTGAAAAGTTTCGCTTCGATGATTTTTGCCTGGGAAACGAACCGCGTGGAGGACCCAAAACGTCCGTGAAAAATGAAGCTCTCCAAGAATTGGTGGAAACGAAGACAGACTGAAAAATTCCATATCAGAGCTTATCGATTCCAAAGATCAGAATTTCTTTAAGACGCGCATTTATGCATCGAAGTCTTGTTGGGAAAAGCATAACGAAGCGAATGAAGCCTATTTTGATGGAATAAACAGCTTTTAAAAAAAGATACTCTCTTTTATATATTCAGTGAAAAATCCGACGTTATTTCGAAGGCGCGCAGTTTTCCAAGATGGCCGAATCCGAAATATCCGTCGAGCGTTTGGAATCTTAACGATAAACAAACGCAATTTAAGGCGGAAGGTAATGGAAGGATGGAAATACAGAAGATATACGAGATTCCTACGCGCGCCGTGGATTTCCATAACTCGGTCACCCCGTTTTGAAGCATTCGAATCGTAGCGGTTGCCGTTAGTTCGGCTCGGTGACAAATATTTCACGCGGACGCGGCTGCGATCGGTTTTAATATCTCACCTATCGTTGTTTCGCTCGCGAGACACCGCCATTAAGGGAACAAATTACCGCTGGGAAATATTTTCGAGTATCGCCCGAGTACGATACTTCCCTTCCTTTTTACCTTCGATCCTAATCGCGCGCGCGTTATCGTCGACAGATTCCCGTTACGACGAACGAATCCATGCGATTACCCATTTAAACGAGAACGGAATTATAAATTTAGCGATCCGATGATTTAACGCCTCTCGTAATAATTTTATTTATCGCTCGCGTGTTTTGAAACTGTTGTCGAATCGGCACGACTCGTAAATTTCACCATGAATTACATTCGCGATAATTTTCTGCTACAACCTGTAGAGGATCCGTCGCTTCGCTATTTACAGCGATTATTCGAATAAAAGACTATCTCAATTTCGAGCGTTAGTTCTATGAAATATTCGCTCGACTAGTGCCGTCGCGCGGACTGATTTTCTATTCGATGGTGCATTCGTTCAACTCGAAGTATTTCGATGCTCAAAGTTAATTACTGACGGTGACGTTAATACGAATCGCTCGCTTTTAATCTATTCTTCTACTTATGAATTTTTTTTTAATCCAATAAAATAATATTTTAATTTAATATTTTTCTAATTAGGAATTTTTGATAAGCTCGGTTTTGGCATTTCTTTCAAAAAATCGGTCGACCAGCGATCATTTCGGAAACTTATCTTCGTCTGTGGCAAGTATTCGTTTATCGAAGAAGCGAGAGGTACGTATTTTTATTTTAAAAAATACTTTTGTCTCGATATTGTTTATTAAGATTCGTAATTTTAAGAAAAATTAAAAAAAAAATAAACGATTCGTTTTCGTTGAAACGTTTTCTCGACGATCGTATTTTCGTCCTTAAGTTGCTTAATGTCGCCCAGCATTTTTTATATTTACTGTCCACGTTTTGCACGCAGCGACTTTCCAACGAAATTGCGCCACTATCGAATTATAAATCTGATATCCCTATGCACAACTTTCAATCGATCAATTTTGAGAAAGATGGTACCATGACAGCGATAAAATTGAGTTTCCAGTTACTTCGAGGCTCGATTGACGTCCAATCGATCCCTAGAAACTCGATTATTTCCTGCGAATCGCTTTTCGTAACGTCTTTACGTGCCCTGGAATTTCCCTCGTTCGGTAGAACGTAACGCTATCCCTTCCCTTGATAACATTCGCTTTTACTATGGCACGTGTTTGCGGAAACTTCTTACAAACGGTGTCGCACGCTTTGGAACCTACTTTTCATCGCGAAGTTCTTTATTCGTTCTCGATCCATCGATGAGTCAAGCTTAACCAATGTTTTCGAAATTATCCTTTTATTTCTGTTTAGGAGAAGGTAAAGGATCATAATTATCGAATTCGACTGTACCTAGGCGGGTTACGATAAAATGACTTTCCGAACAACCTAATAGGAAGAACCGTCTTAAGTCAGGAATGCAAAATCAGGGTAGGAAATGGCGCGGTGGAGAGAAAATGGCGTCGGTGAGATTCAAAATAATCCACAATTATTTATAATGTATAATTATATAATGTATAATATTTATTTAGCATAGGATAAGTAGCTTCCAAGTGAGAGCTACTTGATAGCCAGGCTATAGTTAGGTTAGGCAAAAAAAGATTTTAACCAGACGACCAACGTTATTATAAACGTTGTTATAAACGTTATTATAAATTGGTCGATAAGGCTGACCAATTAGCAAGTTCGTATTGTTTTATGAGAAAATCATGTAAAACAAAACAACCCAGAAATAATAGATTTTCTTTTTCTTCGTAATTTTGCATATTACGTATCATTGCACGTTGAACGAAAATTAATTTCGACCAATACAGCACTCGTACCTAAATCTAATACGACAGCAAAGAGACAATATTTTTCTTTTACGAGAAAACTAACGTCTTACCGTTTTATCGCCCAGATTACGAACGCGACACGTAAGATAGGCCGTTTTTCCGATCAGAGCAGTAACGTTGGTAGTCTGCGAAAAGTCGAAACTGGGTTCCTGTTTCGACTTCATGCCGGATGGATGCTCCGACAATTGTTGACGAGGCCTGCCTTGGCTCGCGTGTCTGTCCATGTTGTCCATCGTACGATCTCCCAAACTGAGGGTGTCTGGAATAGAAAATAATATCGAGGTGAGTCCCAAAAGCAGAAAAATCTGACCTTCGAACGATTTCAATCGGTTAATTCACAAGCTGTGTTACCGTGCAAGCCGTAAAGTCGTTTGGAAATCGATGGAAAGTTAAAGTGAAATTAATTGCGCAAAATGTTGCTCCGGCATTTCGTTAGACGCTTACGATGTTACGAAGAACATCGGTCTATTCGCGAATCTGCGTAAGTACTTATCGAGCTTCCATTCGAAATTACGAAATGCGATCGACGCAACTTCGAAGAAGCGCTTTAACTTTGATGAAGATTCGGTGGGCATTTAACATCGGATGGATATTCGTCAACTTTGGCAGGCAATCATGCGAGTTACAAACTTGTTTCTTCCTACGTTGTACCAACATTTTGAACTCGATGCATCCGCGCTACATCGAGTTTCGAATCATTTAACTGGCCTAAATTTTTTTTTATAACGGAAAACAAACGCGAACATTTCCCAAATTCGTTTATTCGACGAAACGAGTAATATTTCATTCGCGACGTACGACCCTTTTTCAATGAGAAAACAAACTCGAATTACGCTCTACGAGTTACTGCAAAGTAAAATAAATTGCGAGCTTGTATGTGAAATTAAAAGCGCAGTAACTATTATATTTATCAGGGGAATCGAAAAGTAATGAAATTCTTTTTTGCATTTATTTATTAAAGAAGTTTTAAATTCTAATGGACAAAATAATTTCCATCATTTTCTAACTTTTTTGCCAGCGTAAAGGCAGTTGTTCGATTCCCTTTCAAAAATCTTTTAAGTAAAAGAAATATTTATAGATCGATGAAATTTCGATTACTTTCCGGTAGGCCTAATATAAATTTATCGCGTGTACTTAGAAACGATAAAGATTTTTCACAAAAAGTTTAATTCCAACGTGAACTTTTCACGGATCGAAGATTCGTTCTACTCGATCGAACGATAATTCGTGAGTTGGAGAACTTCGGAAAACACAAGACGATTCGAAAGAATTCGACGATAACGAGGAAGAATCACGATATAATTTCATTCCCAGTCATGGATACGCGTACGCGTTTTGTTTGCACTATATACGTACGCGCGGGCTTATTCGAAGGCAAGCAATCGCGAAACGCGATAACGAGTTTCGACGTGTGCTCGACGATTCTACCGTAGATGCTAGCTGCACCGAAGTGGCCTCTGCTACCTTTGAATGGCCATTTGCGATGTCGCTGGCCGGGTTTCTGCGCTACTCGGCCTCTGATGATGATGAAATGAAATTGCTGCACGCGATGTCGAGGCATCTCTCTTCTCTTCTTTTATCCTCGACCTTTAACCCATCTTCCTCTATTTCTCTCTCTCTCTCTCCCTCTCTCTATTTTCCTACTGTCTTTCTTTCTCGCACCCTTTTCGCATTCTTTCTCGTCGCTTTCCGTTGCTCGATCAAAAGATCTTCTTTGATGCGAAAAATTGCAGACGTCAAAGTAACGCCGCTACCTTTGCAGGTACAGCGATACGGGTATTCGTACGCATTGTCGTACTCGATAGAATAATAACACTCGTTTCTCGAATAGGATCGAGAAATAACCGAGTTTGTAGGAGTTCGTTTATATACGTCGGGGTATGTTAATAATGTTAATCATTAAATTACGTTAATTAGCTGATTCGATGGGTACATCGCACGTTTTGGAAATACAAAGAATTGCTATCGCGGATTTCAGCCACTTACAAGAAATAGGACAAATTGAAAGTATTTCGCGCGCTTGACATCTAAACGAGCTTCGCCCTTCTCAGATCGACTCGAGTGAATAGATATCGTCTTGGAATAACTAGTTCAATTTAAGATGACAAATGAGGGGCGAGGAAGAAAGGACGAGCGCAAGAAGCTCGACGATTTTTAGTTTAGAACGAATGACCGATTTGCCGTTGAATAGGACGAAACGAAGAATGAAATATCCGTTGAAAGGCCGTGGTGAACTACTCTATAGAGAGTAAGGCAGATGCGCGACGTGACGTCGACCAAGTGGAACGATAATAAAAGATTCTTAAGATGTCGTTGCCCATACTATTCGACGATAGATGGGTTCACTCAAAGTTTTCCATTAAAGATGAACGAAAAGTGGAAAAGCGAATGGAAAGAGACGCATACTAACATTTGGAAAAAAAATAAATGATTAGGTTGGTTCACACGAGATGTCGGCCTTGCTTTAAACGCGAACATTTCTCTCCCTATTTTCGTTACGCTTTGTTTATGACATAACCTCGTTTATAGTCGTACCGTCCATTACCAGAGTCACATTTCAACACGGAAGATTTTCTCAAAATTTCATTTTCTTATCCGTTCTGAACTTCGTAGGAATATGAATTCAAAAGATATTCGTCTAATTTTTTTATACAGTCTGCAATGCTTCCTATCACAGTTTATCGATTCCGAGGATCAGAATTTCTTTAAGACAGGCGTCTATGCCTATGCCTGTGCAGTTTTATATATTCGCATAAAAACGGACGTTTCATGCGCTAACCTAATAACAAGAATATGTAAGGCAGTAGGTCGTTTCTGGCTACCTTGCGTCATTATCGAGATGCGAAGGTCGTCCGAGCTTTTTTAAATGGAATATCGTTCCTTCACTCTTAACGACAACGTATTCCATTGCTTTTCCTTAATATCGGTAAAACGTTACGTCAGATTCGAAGGATTCGTTTCGTCGTTAAACGAGACACGTACATGCGAAAATATCGGTGATCTAGAATCGACCAAGATGCAGCGATATTAGACCGACCTCGATACTTTGCCGCGTATCTAACAGAAGGATCTTCTCCTTGATATCTCGCGTAGTTCAGTGTCCCTTGCATTAATTAATTTCGTGGAGGCAACAACTAAGCTCGAAGAGCTTATAACGAGCTATTCCGTGCTCTCGAGAGACTGCTCTTTGGCTTTTCTAAGAACTCCACGTCTATGTGCTTGTGTAGTCGCATAAATTAATATTGGTTTTGGAGAATTCGCTACGCTCGCAGTATTTGGTATACGTACGTGTTACTTTAGTTAATAAAAATTCTTGGTCGAGTCCACGACGAAGACCGATACCATAGCAGCGCGTAATTAAGATCGTAACTTCGTCAAGTTCGAGCAAACTTTTATAAAGCGTCTTTGTCTCATTTTTTCCATGAAAGATCCACCGTTATCGAAAAGAAATCGCTTTAAGTTCCCGAAAGTTACGAATTTCTCGAAGAAGAAGACGCGATTTCTTCCATTCGATTTCTTTGTCTCAACCTCTTTGCGTAAAGCGATATTTAAATTGATCTAGCGCGACGACCTTCCGAGAACGAATATGAATTATTCCTCGGCTGAAGAGGCTGAAAAAATCAAGCGGAATATTTGACGTCGAAGCGACGTTACGTTTAGCGCGCGTTTCGAACAGGCGGATCGCGTGATTCGTTTGAAAATTCAAATTACGAATCGGTGCACGTTCGCCTTTACGCTTTCATTACTCACCTGTCGATCTGGATTATAGTCACGACACGGAGACGCGTGCGATGTCGTGTCGAGCGGAATTTTTGATCGCGCGCCAGTTTAGGTAAGAAATTGCACGCGCTTCGCCCGCGTCAGATACGATTTTTCGTAAAGTAGAACTCGAAGGTAACAGGGAATTTGTTCGAGCTACTCGAGTTAACCTTAATTAGCGTGAGAACAAACGACGATGCTTAATGACGAAGTCTCTCGCGTACGCTCGACGTAACAGTTGCTACGATACGAAACTCACGCGATGGATGATGTTTCACGGATAACGGAATACCTTTGAACACGAGTGAAACTTATCTATGCGAAGGTCCTCGTTAAACGTGGAAGAAAAAAGTCGTAACTGTCCAACCGTAAAAGTCCAACCTTTTTTAGCCCTTTATTATTATTTTAAGCTCGATTTTAACACTTTGTCGGGTTTACAGATCGTACGTATCGTACAGAATGAATTTCACGTACGTCACTTGCGATATATGGTCGCCAGAGGGTCCGTCGTATAAGAGAGAATACGCTCAAAAATAAATTTCAATTCTCGCCTTTCGTATATACTGTGCGATGCATGCGTATTTTTGCATTTTGCTTCGTTATAAATTTTTATACGCCTTAGAGAATTTGATTTAGTTGATCAAGATACAAGAAATATTACGTTACAAAAGACGCATGGTTTCCAATGCAAAAATCTACGAAAATTAGATTTCAGTTCTCGCGTTTCTTGTATCTCGTTTTACGCTCGTATTACTTTTTATTTTTCTTCATGCACGGTTTCAAACGCAGACCGCCGTTGCTGGAGTACATTTGTTAAAAATCTCTCACGACAACAGTGGACATGCCAAAAAAGCTTGCGCGAAGCGTAAAGAGTTCGACGGTGCCATTGATTTACAACAGTCTCTCAGAGTCCAATTCATCCGGCAAATTGCGAGTCATCCATTTTCAGTCGGATGAGGAAAAAGTCGGATTTGTCCGAACTCTTTTTCCTTTTTTTCTGTGGCCTGCAGTAATTGCGTTTTCCGTCATCCGCAGCTATTCGACGTGAACGACTAGTCGCATTATTACGACGGCGTATCCCACGGGATAGGAGGGACCACGAAGAAGACGAAGAAGAAGCGTCGAGACGACTACGACGCGCGTATTCCTATAAAATCGCGAACGAAGTGTGTAAAAACGAGCGACCAACTCGGTAGAAAGTGAAGTTCGACTTTAATTAGTGGACGCGACATCGCGGCGCTGTTGTTTTGCCGGTATCGCGACCGGATGCTACAATAACATCGGCAATTTATTATAGAGGGCGCGTCGAGTTATCGGAGAAAAAGAAACAAGTACACGGAAAATTGCCGGAGTTGGGGCAAAGATAGATATTGTAGCAGCTGTCCCCGCTGTGGTCGGCTGAAATGGCGAAACTCCGTGACGAAAGCAGCGAGGAATGAAAAGCAGTCCGTTCGCGAGTTTCTTTCGAATCTTCAATGGCAATCGCGCGTAGTCGTTAAACGAGAAGAAGCCCGAAGAAGATGGAAGTATCGCGCGTATTGTCCTGAACGTGGCTCCTCCAAGGCGCCACGATCGATCGAAATAATCGCGTTTAATCGCGACTCGATTCACCGAGGCAAAGATTTTTAGTCGATAAAAAGCCCGTAGCGAACATAAATGTTATCCTTATGAAATCAACGAATTAGAAACCGTATTGGTCCCTCGATGATAAATCCAGTTTCCTAATTAACTTCCTAATCGGTCAAACGATACCGTACGCGACAGACGTGGATTTTTAGAAAAAAGGTTGTTGATTTATCGAAGGAAATAATGTACAACACGTACTACTAAAATAGTCGGACACCTGTTTCCATATTTATAAGAAAGAAGGTAAGAAAAATTCCACGGAAATTCATTACACCAAGAATAGCGAAAATTCGCCAACTTTAATCAAGACAATTTCAAGAAGTAACTAACGCGTTTCGACTCGCATAAATTAAAAGTTACGTAAGGATTTTCGAGTTTCTCACCGAGTGCAAAGACGAACGCGGACGATGGGAAAGTTCGAACCCACCTAACCTCGAAGAGTCAACGAACGAAACGTTGACCGCGCGTCTTTTCTGACGACTGCGTTTAGCGTCTCGTCTTTGAATCGCTGTCGCCAAATTGTGCATTTCCCTCCCTTCTTAAGCAAAAAAAGGCACGGAAGCAAAATCGACAACGCTCTACCCGATCAAGAGAAAAATGTATCCCCGATACGATGCAAATCGCGCTCGTTCTCGCGTTCTCTCGAAACCCCGTCGCCACGATGAAGAAACGACACGATCCTCGTGACCTTCGCTCGACCGAAAGTCGCGCCGAAACGGTACGGAAACCGAGCAAAATTCTGTAAATACGTTAATCCCGAGTCCGCCAATGCGGTTGGCGCGCAAATCCTCGAGCTCGAGGCACCGCGGATCTCGCAGTGCCGCTTCGAGGCAGGATGGATCTTCGAGTCGTTCAACGACTCGGAACTGGACGACGTCGCGATCGTGCCTCCAGGGAGGATGGACGTCATTTTCGACGATTTTGTAATCCGTGGTCGACTTTGCGGAAGAGTCGGAACCGCTGATGACCCTTTGAAGCGTGCCGGAGCTAGAGGCGACCCACCTTTTTGGAATTTAAATACGTAGCCATGCTCGGTGGGATGGGATTTGTACGAACTCATTCGTGAAGTTGGTATGGATAAAATATAACGATATAACAAAAGGTTAATAATTTAATAACTCCAAAAGAGCAATAGTAAGAGTAATGATAATGCTACTGTTATAATACTATTAAAATAATAACAATGAAAGGTTAACAGTTCCAAGGGTTAGCCTATTGACTGCCACGCAAATTTAGCGCGTCTTGTC
>JAITYT010000212.1:547787-564040 GCA_025433975.1 Liostenogaster flavolineata | reverse complement strand
GGCGTTTAATTCATTTTATTTGGCCTATCTGTTACGAAGTAATAACTATTTACTTTTAACACATTCCCACTGGTCATCCTGTATGTTGGAATCATTTCGATTTTTATGCTCGTATATTGTCTCTCTTTTACGATGAAATATCGCGTCAAATTGGACGCAGTGTCATAAGGATATCTCGTATTTTATGTTTTTTCGAAAAGTATGCCGGCCGATAAATTACAAATTTTGTTGAATTTTTATATTCCATCGCGTATATCTTGGACGAGTGGTGACTCGGCGCGCTCGCGTCGGGCCTAAAGTAATTTTTCATCGAATCCAAACGTATGGATGCTTCGTGCGATGTCGATGTTCGAGCAACGTCGAGACCAAATTCGCGTGAGATTCGCCAGGGAAACTAGGAAGCTCGATTTATCACGCAGGCGGAAGGAGCTTCCTTACTCGTAGCCAATATATTCCACAGTCGTCTGTCGGCGATTATTATTCGACACAAAAGTACAATAAATTACGCAAAGTTCGCGGCTTAACGTCGATTTTTCTCGACCGTAACAGTTCGATCATCGGTAATACGACAGTTTCGTAATATCGCTCGTGCGTTTCTCTCGACTGTTCAATTTGTCCGATCGAAAGATTCCATCCTTCTCGTAATACGACGCACGATCGTTTCTAGTCGATCTCGCATGCATTAGAGTCTACGGATAAGAAACGGTTATTTGTTAGGAGCAACGCAGCTAAAAGAAGACGACCATTTTATACATGATATTATTATTCGCATTTTATACATTACTAAATTAAATATTATTATTGTATGTATTATATATTTATATTCGTGAAACAAGCACGAAGTAAATATTTTTGTTTAAAAATCTAATTAAAATTATTTAATATAAAATAGTCAATAAGTCTAACGCTACATTTATTAGAGGATCGAATAGTATTTTTCTACTCGATCGTCCTTGCGATATTTTATGATAAAAAAATTTACCCCGCTCACACTCGGCCAATGTGAAACCTTGCTCGACTATATCCATCGGTAGTAGGGAAAAGGTTAACCCGATCGAAATCACCCGTTATCGATTATGTTTTTACTTTCAGGACCTTTCCATGTACCCTATCGATATTTCGAATACGAAGGTACACATTTATATAGATTTGATTTTCCGAATTGGCACATATCGAGATGAAAATCCAATTTTGAAGGTACATAGGATACCTATACGGGCATAGAAATATCAACAGTGAAGTCATTTGCGGATATTACGTTCTCGCGAGTGCTGAATATTTTACGGCTGAATCACAGCCAAAAGAACAAACCCAACCGAATGGATTCGGCTACGATTGATTTACGATCAAATCCGAATCAAACCCAGACGCGCGTACAAATTGAAATACAAACAATACACATTGCAGCGCGCAAATCAATCGACACGTGTTATATTTGCGCGCCGTCGATGATTCCGGCAACGATTTTTGGTCCGATATATTCTCAGTAAACGAATCATGCTGCTTCTAGGCGATATTCCGCTAGCTTCAAGATCGAATTTTCTCTGTCGATGGTGTATCTCCTCGTCGTCATCTCGATGTCGTTCGTTTTATTTAATTCGTACGCCGCTATCTCCAAACGATTTATATATTCTATTCGTTTATTTCCATTATACGTGCATTGGTGCTAGGTTAAGTTTTCTCACGTGTTTTACAATGTCTTACTTTAATCGTTCTCTCATTCATTCATTCACTTATTCATTTATTTGTTCATCTTTTTATTCATTCGTTCATTTATACATTCTATTTATTTACTTCCAATAGATGTGAATTTGTGCCTGTTAAGACCTCTTACACGTTTTGCAACGTCTAACTTTAATCGTTGAGTCAATCATCCATTAATTTATTTATTAATTTATTTATTAATTTATCTATTCGTTCGTTTGTCCATTAATTTGTTTATTTATTTATCCACTTATTTACTTATTCGTTTATTCGCTCATTCGTTCATCCATTCATTCATTTATTTACTCGTTCGTTCGTTTACTCAATCATACGTTCCCCCAGGATTCGACGAGGGAACCGAACCTTCGTTCAGTAGGTGTGTCCCCTTTTCGAAGTTGTCTTACTTACTAGATTCATGTGTTTACCGCACGGGGCGCTACGAAACACGAAGAATCGAAGTAGTTTCTTTAATTTCGTAACTCTCGTTGGAAGCGTAGAAGCGGAGAAAGAGAACGGCAAAGAATGGAAAAATTGCGAAGGAATACGACGACCAATGAAAGCGCGAAGGCAGAGAGACACGCGGAAGGGCGAACGATAACGATCATTCTCGATGGACGGAGATGAACGGAAAAGCGTATCGTTCCGCTTTTTAGTACTTCGACGCCCGTGAGAATACGAAGACAAAGAACTATTAGTTACCGATGTTGGCGAGTCGGCGTTGACAAGCGGCAACATTCACTCGATCAACTGAAAATATCGCTTTGTCTCTTTTGTTCCTGCGTACATTGAAACAAATAAAGCGTGCAGAAGGGTACAGCGGGCAATATCAAGCAACGGGGAAGAATCTTTCGAACGTTCATTCTCCGACTTTCTGTTTCGGTGTTTGTTTCTTTATTTCGACGGTAGCTCTTTACTTAGTTAATTCCAATATCGACTCGGCATCGTCCATGCTGATTATTTCCCAATACTAACGAGATTATGCGGCGTTACAACTCGGTAACCATTAATTAACTACTGCCGATCGCTAACTGGATAATCTCACCGTGAAATTCTTTCAAAGCATATCGTGGTCTTCTTAACGTTAAACGTACCGAAGGTCGAACGACCCTTTTCAAAATTTAATTTAGTTCTTTATGTCGCTCATAAAAATGGAAATATACGTTTGACTATTCCATCGGTATACATTGTACATTATTTCCTTCGATAAATTAACTTTTTAGGTATACGAAAAGGCCAGCAAATTCAGTGTCAAAATAAATTAATATATATACGTTCTCGCAAAACATTTTTTATATTTTTAATAGCGCACGTCTGTCGCCGTACACTCGTTTAATCATTCGTTAAATCGTTCATTCTCCATCGACTTATCAATCATTTTACATAACGATTAATCAGTTAGTTAAGTAATTAATTAAGTAATCGATTTTTACAAGCGCGTAGTCGCGAAATTGTCAGCATGGAAAACTAATCGGCGAATAAACGAATGGAACATCGCGAATCCGAAAAGGACGATCAATCTCAAACTCGATCGAGAGAAACTCTTCGAACGTTTCGTTCGTTCCGAGAAGCAGTCGATCGGTGTCGAGCACGCAATCCTTCCTTTCTTATACGTCGGACGAGAGTTAATCGCCATTTTGAACGCATCGAACGAATAATCGGCGTCTCGCGGCCGATGGAAGAAGAGGCGAGTTCCAGCGACCTGCTTTCAACGCGATGCGGTTCTCCGTGGCACGTCGACAGGCTGTGTAGGGTCGAGTCTCGCACGAGGGCGGACAGCTTTTTCCACTGTGGGAGCGATGATCGTCACGCATAAGGGTTCAAGTGCGACGGCTTGCGCGGAATGACAGGCGATATCGTTCGCGGTCTCCGCCACCGTGCGGATTCGTGAGTCATCCTAAGATTCCTGACACTGGGGTGGAAAATTCACCGCGACGTCTTTGGTTTGCTCGGAAAGTCGTTTCGCTTTTTTAACGACGAGTTTATGAAAAACTGTCGGGAAAAACGAAACGACTTTCAGAACATCCTAACAGTCACTGCGAGAACTTCTTTCGATTCTTCGGGGTTTTTTAGTATGTCGCTAGACACGAAATGTCGGACTTTCTTTACGTGCAGTTTTGGCATAACCGCGTTTCTAGTCGTACCGATTTTTTCAAAAGTGCTCCATTTTGTTATTCGTTTCGGATTTCGTTAGGATACGAACTCTAATTGCTGAATTAAACGTTTAGAACAGTTTATACACGTGTAGAACAAAATTTATCGATTCTAAAGATCAGAATTTCTTTAAAACGCGCATTTATGCATTGAAATCTCGATGAAAAAAAACATATCGAAGCGAATGGAGCATATTTTGATAAGATAAACTGCTTCTGAAAAAAAATATGGAATTTTATATATTCACTCATAACTTATAATATTTCTATTTAATATCATAGATAATATTTTTTTATCGTAACTCGCATACGTAATCGCAAGTTCAGTCAAGATTCGGAGTCGAGTCCGCTTAGTATTTGAACGTGCTCAGCTCGTACTTTCTGGCAAAGCCGACGCTCGTTATCACGGTACGCAAAATATAATCGCGATTCGCGGAAAAGTATTTCGGCTTCGCACGGAAATACGTCCTATTATCTCTTTACGTCACGGTGACCTACTTGATACCGTCGGACCGTTCAAATAATAACCATTTGTCGCTCCATCGTGGAAACGCCGTCGTAAAAGATCCGACGTCGTAAGAGCGCGTAAAAACATCTGAGAAAAAGGGTACGGTGATTTTTCGCACCGACACGGAAAGGATCGAGGCCGAGCTCGTTCCTCGCTCTCGCGAGATTATCGAGTCGATTAACGCGGACGGATTTATACGTGATAAATGTCCGTCCTTCGAAATAACGATTATCTCTTTAGAGACGCGCCGAACGAAGAGAGTCCGACGACTTTCACGCTTTTTCTTCGCTAGTCCCGTGACGACCGTTGCGTCACGGTTGGAACCGACGCGATTGGTTTCTTCTAGTAATCGAAATATTCGACAGTTTCGAAGCTAAAAAATATTAGTTTCTTTTTTGTTGCTTTTAGGAATAACTGTCGGTAAAAAACAAAATGACTTTCCGAACAATCTAATAAATGTAGTAATTTTAACGATATTTATCGCGGCACTCTAAACAAAAATATGGTTTGGCTTTTTAGCCAAATTTAGTGAATTTTTATCGTAACACCCCGAACTTTTAGAGGTAAGAAACGAAAGAAGTACGTGGCGGTTTTAATCGATGGTTTGAAAGACCGAACCTCTGTGCACGCGCACGAACGACCGGCTGTCTTTGCAGTTGGATTACGAAATCATATCGTCTAAACGTTATTAGGAAGCTTTATGTAATGGTATTCCACCGAATTTCAAGGATTAAACTCGACGTACGTGTACGACGGTAATTTGTTATATCGGATTTTCTCTCTTTCTCTCTCGTTACTTCCTTTGAAGATTATTTCGATCGAATCTACTTTCCCTAATTCGAGGAGCACAGCGACCCTCGAATTCGTAAAAGGTTTTTTAGAAGACGGATAAAACGTATCACTGGTGTAGTGGAGTAAAAATAAAATAAATACCGTACGGATGCGAACGAATATTTTGACCCATTACCAGCCGCAATTGAACAATACGAAGAAAGAATTACATTAACGGTTCAGTGATACTCATACTGACCAACTTCGAGTTTGAAGTTTGAAAATGTGTCCCAAAAGATGGAAAATTGACGGATAACGGGTCAATATACTTTTCCGTGGTGTGCGTCAAAAGTATTAACGTTGCACCTGAGAAGAGGCTGACGAATAATATCAACGTTGATATCGTAGGGAATATACGCGACGAATTATTACTCTTACAAGGATCGAATCTCGTTGAAATATTGTAATTGAAATAATTCGTCTACGTCATCGCCAACGCGGCCGTCGTAATTTCATAAGTCATGCAAATTGAAGGAACGTTGTTCTCGTATACAGCTACGTCGAACGTTCCCAGCACCGCAATTTACGGTAAAAAGTGTCAGAATTCGTACGGTTACAGAAATACGGAAAAAGCGGAGTTTCGTTAATCGGTGAAATTTCAGACAATCCTACGTACGAAAAGTTTGAAAATTCATCGTTGATTAAATTTTAAATTTCACAGAGACGCTAAATAGATGCGCTGAAAGTTGATATTCAACGGAAAGCAACAAAGCCAAAAAGACGTGCGATCTTTCGAATAAATATAGGAAGAAAAACGCGAAAGTCAAGCTACACGATCGAGTAATTCTCCGCGAAATCGTCGTCTTCGCACTAATTAACAGCGACGCGTTAAAAATGTTACGAGTTCAAGTTAAATATTCGAGAAGTCGCGGCAAGGTTACAGCTTTGCGTTTAATTTCCCAACGGACATTAACGCGAAGTTGCATAAAGTACGAACGAGTTACAAGTGCTCTCTTGCATTTTTATAATAGTCCCCGAAACAATCTCTTTCGAGGAAGGCTCGTTAACCCTTTAACGACGAACGTCGTACATCCCGCGGCACGACGGCGACGAAACGCAGTCGTTCGTTCGCCAAAGGTGCACGCGCAAGCCCCGAAACTGCAGTCGATAATTCGCGATGGGACTGCGAAGATGTGCCGGATAAAACATAACTTCGCGAAACGACGATAATTTAATAACTACGAGATAACGATAATAATGATAATGTTAAAACAATTATCGATCGATTCACGACGTACAGAGAGCTTTTGTGCAACTAACGGTTGATAAGTTCGTAGGAAATTGCGTGTCGCGTGAAAACAGGAGACCCAGAGCCAGTACAAAAAAGAGAGTTACGTTTCGGAAACTTATTGAAAAGAAACATTTTTTTAAAATTCCATACGAGCAACTTAATTTTTATCGAAAATATAAGTGTACGCCTAACGCAAAACGAAGGAAAAACGAGAGATTATTTTCATTTAACGAAACATCGATTTAATCAATTTCTTCTTCGTTTCTTTCGACCGAAAGGCTAAAAACGATTGAAACGTCGTCCTCGAATGAGCGCGTAAAGGCAAAGAAGTAAATAGAAAAAAAAGGCGACCGTCGGTAATCGCGCGTCCAAGAGGCAACGTTTTTTCTCGAGCAAGAGAAATAATTTCGCGTGTCGCTCGTAAAACGGAGGATGACCGTTGGAAGGATTATTTCGGCGTGGCGGATGTAAAAATGTCGAACACCGCGCGAAGCGTCGAACCACGACGATACGGCGGCCAATTTAAACGAAACGTTTACATTACGGAAGAACAAACATTTTTCAACGATATCGTCGATCGCGTCGATTACCGGCCGAGTAATTTCGTAATCAAATATCCGTCTATTCGCGCTCCAATCGTTCGATATCGTTCGCAACGTTCGCGTCGCGGTTGAAAAACTTTTTTCGCTTATCCTTGCTCGTATCGAGAGATATTAATCTTCCGTGGCGTTCGATTGGCTCGAAGCTTCCAGCTCCTCGCAATTCGACCGTCTATTTCCACGATGATCGGACGATACTTGGATCGATTTAGGACAGTCGATGCTTTCGCGTGCTCCCCGAACGTATATTCGAAACGTCAAATAAAAAGGAGACCCATGTTGCACGGAAATTGTATCTCTTTTTAAATTTAACAAAATTTGTTTATTTCGTTTCAGAGTGGGATCAAAAGAAAAACGGTAGTTTTTAATTCTTTGAAACCCACCGTGCATATCCGCGTATCAAAAAAGTGGAACACTTTTGCCCCAAAGGGTTAATACGTGAAAATCGCGACAAACTCGCGGTCAACGTCACTTCATCCTTCCGTCCATACTCGAGCGTGTTCCCGACCGCACGAAAAGACTTTAATTCTCTTCGCACCGTGCGGTGATATTTTCGCAACTTTTCTCGTAACGACATCGTCTTACGTTCAAGCGGTCCAATTATTCGTCGATACGCAACGTATTTTAATTAATACGCGAAAATCGTGATAAATTTTCGACGATGAAGTCATTCGTCCCGTCGTGCAATGGTAAGGAAAGAGAGAGACAAATAGAGAAATAGAGAGTGAAAGAGTGAAATTCGCATTCGCCGGACGAATAAACGTAATAACGACTGTTAACAAATTACGAAAAATTATCCATCGCGAAAATCGTTCGGCACGGTTCTCCACTAGCTTCCAACTTACGTTGTAAGCGTTCACTTCAGTTCAGCTAAAATTCTTTTCGCACCGTGCGTTGCTATTTTTGCAATTTTTCTCTTAACCACATCGTCTTACGATTAAGCGGTCCAATTATTCGTCGACGTATTTTAATTAATACGCGAAAATCGCGACGAATTTTCGGCGATGAGTTCGTTCGTTCTGTTGATGGTATCCAGAGGGAGAGAGAAAGAGTGAAATTCGCACTCGCCGGACGAGTAAACGTAATAACGACTGTTAAGAAATTGCGAAAAATTATCCATCGCGAAAATCGTTCGGCACGATTCTCCGCTCGCTCTGCTTCTCATTATCAGCGAATAGATAGACGGATGGATAGATAGACGTAGTACTTTGTTTGCCGCCTTTGCCAGCGACGATTCGCCCTTCCACTCGACGTTCTCACCGAACGTTTTTCATCGTTCTCGGTTTCGGCGGTTGCCGTAGTCGACGGCTCGATTTCACGTGCGCTCGAACACCTCCAATCGCGAACGGGGACGAGCGTTTAATTTACCTGCGCAAACTTCGTAGTCCACGAACAAAGTCCGATTCTGGCCGTAACACCGTTCGAATGGAATTGCGAAAGTTGTTCGTTTAGAACGACAATGGGACAAACGAGGTGTAAAGTAAGAGAAAGGCCAAGGGAGATAGAGGCGAGCCACCGAGAGAGACAGAGTGAGAGAGAGGCAGAGAGAATCGGTTGCGAGGTAGAAAAATAGAAATCGCCGTTGAAGGTAGAAAAGAACAGACCGAGACCGTTAGAGGGTGGGAAAAGGAGGAAATGCGACGAGCGCGAACGTACGAACGAAATGGAATCGCGTTAGCTCGTAGAAGAAGACGAAGAAGAAGAAGTAGAAGGATTAGGAAGAGGAGAAAGAGAAGAGAAAAGAAGGACAAAAAGAAGAAATAGGGGAGAAAGAGGAAGAATAAGTAGAAGGAGAAGGAGTAAGAAGAAGATCGATTGGAGAGACGTTTTGCAGAACGCGTTGACGCGTCCTGCTACGAGGAAATAGTTTCGGTTCAACGTCCATCGTGTTTTCGCTGTTTTATCTTCGCGACGTTATTTCTTCTATTTTTTTTCTATTTTTTTTCATCGTATATACACAGACGTCGACGACGACGACGACGACGACGACGACCTTATGAATAATGCAGGAGCCGGACTGGCGTCGCATGCACACACGCACTCACGTACGCACGCACGGTTTGTAATTCCATTAACCGTAGCATTTTATCGGGCGATAGCGGTTGCTTCGATCGAACGACTTTCGCGTTTGCGTATTACAACAACGCGGGACGTGCCTCTTTTCCTATCGGGCAAGTGTCGATGCCATTTTTATTTCCTCCTGCGTGCTTTTACCCTCGCGAAATTCCCGATTTCCGCGCGTGCGCGCCAATTTTTTGGTTACGTCGTGGCGAGATCGGCGCTACGTTTCCGCGTCGTACAGAGGAAGAGAAAACGTGCGATCAAACGGGGAAAAACGATGCGCTTTCCTGTGTCCTTGGTAAAACGTTGTTCGGAAAAAGCGTCGATGGTTAGAATTCGTTGGATCGAACGCGATGGGTTCGCGTGGAACCCATCTTTTCTGCCGAAAGGATCGTAGCTTCCGGTATGAAACGAACGTGGTCTTGCAAGGAGAAAGAGAAAACGTGTGATCGGACGAGAAAAAAGATGCGACTTCCTGTGTCGCTGGAAGACTTTGAAAAAAGTTTCGAAAAGTTTTGCATAGATGAATCGAATTCGATATTCGTTTCGAAGAGACGAGCAGAGCTTCCGTGTGATCGTGTGAAAAAAAAGACGCGACTTCGCGTGCGATTGGAAAACGTTTCGAATTCGGATTCGAATTTATCGAATCGAATTGGATGGAATAGTTTGGAAGGGACGAGCGAAGTCGATCGTCTTTTCTTGCCGGGAGTATCGCAGCTGTCGGCGCGAATTTCCCTTGAAATCGTAAACGCGATGGCAGACCGCCGGAAACGATCGTACGCACGTACGTGCCACGCGATATCGTTAAACCGCCAAGCACGGTTTCGACGATGGAAATTGGATGGACGGCTTGCGCGTCGAGAAGAACGAAGGCGAATGCGAAACCATGCAAGACGCCTAGTTTTCTCTTAATCGAAGGAAGACGAGATCGATGTCGAAACTGTAGGGAAAAAGGACGAGCAAATGCGCGCAGATAATCGTCGTGGAAATTGGAAAGCGATGAAAAGTCGACGGGATTGGCATTTTCTTCCTCGTAGGATCCGCGAGTTGGGTAGTCGATCGAATAATTCGAGCGATTAAGAAACTGTCTTGGAAGTTAAAATCGAAGCGCGAAGGAGCGGCTAAACGCATCGAACCACTTGCAATTCCGTTCAGCACGAAATGGAGACTTCTTGGATAACGTCGCGGCAAGAAAGGAGCCGCTGATTCCGTGGAAACTCGTGGAGCGGACGACGGAACAAAGCTAAACGATTAAGAAGCTACTCTCCAAGCTGTTCTCGGAGTTATCGACGTCGATGCCGAAATTGGAGCGCGCACGGGCCAGCAAATGCAGCTACTCCTTCGAGTCCTCTCCGATGAAAGTCACGTTCGAAGAAATCGCTGGCGTTGGAAGGTAGCTGCCGCATCGACGAGACGCAAATCGTTCGTTTCTCCTCGTTCTTTCGCGACGTGGAAACTCCCGATAAAAGAAATGGACGCGATCGCTGGAGAATCTCGATAGATACGAAGGACTTTGATCGAAGAAGCGATTACCTTCGGTGCACATGAACAGTATCGCGGCAATGGAGAGCCTCGCTTGCCATCTCAGAGCCATTTCCGTCTACCGATGCGGCGTCACGCTCGTTCTTCTTCACACGTCGGACGTCGTTTTGACTCTTCCTTTCATTCTAGCCGCGAGGGCACGATGCACTCGCGCACCCACGCACCCACGCACGCACCTACACTTACACGAGAACGCGCACCCAACGACTCGAAGCGCAGGATCCGCGCTCTTATCTCGAGACCATGTCGATCTTCGCTAGAGTCAACGAGTCCGGCTGGATTTCCTCGATCCCCTCGACGATCTCTTCCTGCTTTTCGCTCTTCGGTGAAGGCCTCCGGTACGAGTCGGATCATCCACGCCCAAAAGATCCAGCGCGTTCACGCACCACCGCGAGTCCTTCCTCTCTGCAGGCTCGTGATAACTTCGTCGATCGCGTCGACCACCGTCATCGCGACCGCCTCCGACTTCCTATTCCATTGAAAAGTCAGACGAGACGAGACGAAATTCTTCTTCTTCGACCAATCGACGGAATCCTCCGTTTGGATCACTTTGCCTCACCAGCGATCGAAAATACCTCGAGCTACGTCCTTGGCGATCTATCATCGAAACTCGGTCGACCAGGTTACCAACCGCAAGATTCCTCTTCTCCTCTAGAAACGGAGCATCGAAATCTTGAAAAAAAAGATGCAATCGATGCTGGACTTTGACGCCAACTCCGACTTTAAGTTCGATCCTTCGCGACGATCATCGACCATCGGTTCTCTACACCGCTTTGGAGTCTACCGACTCGATAGGAGGCCAAACCGGTCGAGTCCTGAAGCTCCTAGGAACGAGGACGATTCGTTCTTCTCGACTTCATCCTCCTCCTCCACCTCCTTCTCCTCCTCCTCCTCCTCCTCCTCCTCCTCCTCCTCCTCTTTCACCCCTTTCACCTCTTCGACACCGTCGAACTCGCGTTTTTTTCTTTTTTCTTCTTCTTCTTCTTCTTCTTCTATATCCCACGCGAGCTCCGATCACTCAAACTCCGAAGTTAACACTTAGGTCTATTATTAGGACACTCGTGGCGGGTTTGCGTTACGCGTACGCGACATCGCATATAGAGCAAGGACACGCACCGCGTCTTGATTCGGTGGCAGATTTACCTCTACTGGGGAGACTCTCCGCCGTGGGAGCATGCGCTCTTTCGATGCCAGCTCCCCACCATCCCCGCGACCTCTCGGTGCCTACTCTCGCGCCCATCCCCCTCCACCACCCCTCCGCCCTGCCTTCCTCCTTCGAAGCTCGCGGACGCTCGACTCCGGCGTCGTTCTCGCCAGGTTGGCGAGAAAGGTCTCGCCCCTCGTCCCTTTCGCCACTCTCTCGCCCTCTCGACCCTTTCTACCTTCCTTCCTTCCTTCCTTCCTTCCTTCCTTCCTTCCTTCCTTCCTTCCTTCCGTCCTTTGGGTTCTCTCGATCCTTCTTTCTCCTATGACTCCTCCTCCCCCACCCCCTCTTGGATGGTCCGTCACGGTTAGCGACATGCACCACCGGCTCCCTCGACTTCTCTCCCGCTATCTGCTTGGTTCTCGGGGAGAGTGGTGGTTCTCGTAGCTGGCACGTAGGTACGAGAAGTCGCGCGCACGGAAAGAAGCCGCGATTGTACGTGCAACGCGTGCCTCCGTAAGGTGGCTCGAAAGAGGCACGTAAGAAGGCGCGTGCACGTGCGTTGCAGCTTTCGTTCGCCAGCGCGGATTTCGCACGGACGCGCTCGCGTTTGCCAGCGTAGCATTCGTTGCAATGTGATCGTTGTCGTCGTGGTTGTAGTTGGAATTTATCGTTATCGTCGTTGTCGTCATCGTTGTGTTGGAATGTTACCGTTGTCGTCATTGTCTCCACGATTGTCGTTTGAATTTATCGTTGTCGTTATCGTCACTATCGTCATGATTGTCGTTTAAATGAATCCTTGTCTTCGTTGTCATAATTGCTGTCGTTGGAATGTTATCGTTGTCGTCGTCGTCATGGATGTATTTGGGATTGTTACCGTTGTCGTCATGATTGTCGTTGGAATTTATCGTTATCGTCATTGTTATCGTGAAAATGCCATTATAGTCGTTGGAATGATATCATTGCCGTCGTCGTTGTCGTCATGTTTTTTGTTGGAATTTATCGATGTCGTCGTTGTCGTTGGGATGTTATCGTTGTCAAATTCGTCGATTCTCGTGTTTCGTCTTTGTTTCTCACGGTAATGGGAATATCGGAATTAACGAGAATTCCGTGTTGAAATACGACGAGACCGACATCGAAGATTTACGTAATTAAAAAAGATAGCGACGATGAATTGTAATTAGTTTACGATTTAATGAACGCGAAGATCCGATTAATCCTTTCGAGCACGTTGAAATTTTGAAAGTACGTCGAATTACACGCGACATCTTTGAAGAAATACTTCGCCAAAGAAGAATTCCACCGCGAAAGTCGCGAATGTACGAAACAAGATCTCGCGCGATGCAATATACTAAGAGGATGAATTTCTAGCTGTCTTCGTCCCAGTTTATACGCGATGTTACAAGACGCCGACTGAAAGACGCGTCTTGGTTCCATTTGATCTATCGCGTGAGAGTTTCGAATCGTTTCTTTTACCACGGCAAAACGAAGCTTCCCTTTTGTTTCTACTTTTATCTCGATTTTTTCTACACGTTCGAAATGATGTAACGAAGCTGTCGAGTTTCTCGCGAAAGTGAGACGGACACGACGAAGAGGCGAGAAGAAACGAAAACCGCGAAGGGAAAAAACGAAAGAAAGAATCTCGTGATCGAGGATGGAAAATGTAAAAATAAAAAGTCGAAGATAAAGAATAGAAAAAATTTTAAATAATAACGTCTCTTCGTTCGGGCTCTCGTTCGAAGTCGAATCGAGCGGACGTCGCGACACCCTCCAAGTTTTCGAGTCGACGGCTTTAAGGACGTTCCAGACGATCGCGATTCGATCATCCTCCATTCCCTGAAGCTCCACGCGATTTAGGATGACGCCCGTGCTCAAAAAATACGAAGCGACAGGTGTGCAAAGCGATGCTCCAATCGCTGAGCTTCCGTTTCTCGGACGACATACGTTGTACGAAACAATTGCGAAATTGAATTAATTAAAATATGAGATTTCGCGGCACCCAGCTTATTCATCGGATCTTTCAAAAATCTTTAAATCAAAATTTCTTTAAGACAGGCATCTACGCGTTAAAATCTCGTTGGGAAAAGTGAATCGAAACAAATGGAGCATATTTTGATAGAACAAACAGCTTTTGAAAAAAATAGATGCAGTTCGATATATTCGCTTAACCTCTTATCCGGGGGAAATAAAATTTTGTGAAACTCGTTTCACACTAGGAATTGTGTGATAAAAGAAATATAAGAAAATATATATCTTTTTTTTATATATTTTCAACATATTGATTTTTTTATTTTTGGAACAAGTTTTACATTATTCGATATATAAATCAAATATTTTCGATATCGAAAGAATCGATAGTCTTTCGAGCGTGACGAAAAATGTCGTCATACCCGATTAAGAGGTTAAAAATCCGATATTTCGGATGCACCAACCCAACGCTGTAGGATGATATTGTTCCAGCTCTTCGTTTTATTCGGACCGACGAAAATCCTTGTTCGAGTCAATTCTCATCGTGCGAAGAACCGGATTAATTTCCACGTCCACTGATAGCCGTAAGAAATCCGTCGGAAGTCTTTCGAAATAGAAAATTCGCGGTCTTTCTCGTATCTCCTTGGCGTCGCGAGTGAAAGAAATTTCCTCGAGGAAGCTATTCGAATACGTTGGATTAAAACTTTCCGGTCCATGCGGCTCGTCCTCCGCGCATCGAAGGATTTTCTTAAAAAACATCGCGCTCCAGGCTGTTCTGCCTCATTTCTTCTCGATTATCTACGAATCCTACGGCCGCGCCTTGACCTCTTAACCGATTAATTTCCATTCTTTTTTTTGAAAGCATTTTTACACGCACTGAATTAATTGTAATGAAATATTATGTTTTATTTTTGAATATAATTTTGAGTAATTCTTTAATTTTTCATATCGGCACGACGCATCCACGCGACATCTTGCAACCAATGAAGATTAAAAAATGCCGTATATATATCCGACTGCTCCTACGAAGGAAAGCCGGAAAGTTTTATCCGATACCTCATAAAACGATAGAAGCACGAATACATAGCTGAAGGTATTAGGTTGTTCGGAAGGTATTTCGTTTTTTCGACTTCGAAAACGGTCGAATTACAAACTTACAATGAAAATAATCTTAAATATCTACGCAACTATCGAATAGCAAAAAAGATTGTATACTCGCAAGCATTATGATATTTAATATATTAGGAATGTGCCGTTTCTCTTTCCTTTCTTTTCTATTTAACCACACGGACAGAGTCACGGCAACGAGTTATAAATAAAAATACGATTTAGGGTCGTTACGTATCAAATAATAATTTTCAGTAATTTAATTCGGAATGGTAAATTTTTTGTATCTACGAGAGTCGTCGCGGGTCGTCGCATGAATACCGACTATAGTCGAAACTCGTAACGAAAGGGTTAAAAAGACCCTTCTTATTTCTTCCGAACGAAACGAACGAAGAGCTTTTGGTGTCGCACTCGAAAACCGATGAAGTACCCGTTGCAATTTATCGAACGCGTAATAAGGGACAACGAGGGCAAACTTCTTTTTACGTTCGATATAACGACGTCGATACTCAAGAGTGGAGGTTTAAGAGGCGCATACACTCGCGGGATATAAATCCACGTTGCGGAGGATCCTTTGGAAAGTTCTTTTTTCTTTAGGAGTAATCTCGCGTTCCTCGCGAGTCTTTTCGCGTGAGATTAATAAACTCGCTCGTCTAAAGTCATCTCGATCGCTTTCTAGGACGGACGAGCGACACCTCGTATCACCCTCGAGCCGCGGGCAGAATTTATTAGGCGGAGCGTCTTGATAATCGACGAGCAACGACGTCGTTTAACCAATCGGGTCTATGGATCGCGAGCACGATTCTTCGCAGCCCGGAGAAAAAAGTCAGATGGGACCCGTTCGAAGGCTTTCCATGATAAAATATTACCGTCATAATTGTGCTTTATGAATATATAATAATAATAAGCATATGCAATAAAATATAATTATAATATTTAATAAAAAGTTACTCGGAGAATAATACTTTTTCTTCGACCAATGATCCGCGAGGTCGGTGATCAGATCGTAATAAAACAAATCGAATGCACAGTTTTTTTTTCAAAACAGAATTCACGTTTCGCGACGCATAGGATATCGTTGCTGAAAAGGAGAATCGAGTTTCGTACCCTCGTCGTTCTTTATTAACCCTTTTGGTTTCGAGATGCGATTGCGTCGATTGCCTAGACGCAGCTTTCGTTTAAATCGCTCTAATTACGTATGTCGTCGACAACGATAAATATTTTTTGTCATTCTGAAGTAAAAACATCAGTCGTGAAATCTCTGTTACCAGGTACCATTTTTTGTCCAAGCAAGTGTTTTGTAAGAACAAATTTAAAATTAAACGAGATGAGTTTTCACAGGAGTTTTTATAATCGATTTACTATTAAAATGACAACAATAACAGTTCATTGAACCGCGATGCTCTCT
>JAITYT010000212.1:518197-533920 GCA_025433975.1 Liostenogaster flavolineata | reverse complement strand
TTTTTTTTTTTTTATGAAAAACTGTTGGGGAAAAAGGAAATCACCGTTCGAACAATCTAGATAATAAATTATTATCGAAGGATGACGGAATCGTATTCCGTCAAGCACAAAGAAGAAAAACGAAAGCGATCGACGCAACGCACGCAATTTTAGTAACTACGTTTCGTCGCAGGACGAAACGAATGTGGACGAATTTATGTGCACGCCTTTTATCGATCGACTCCGCACACGCACCAGTTGGAAAGTATCGTAAAAACGCACGGTCGTTAAAGCGAACCTACCCTTTTCGTGGTTCGAGCTAACTTGAGTCGAACTCGACTGGAAGACAAATATTGGATCTATCGGAAAGTTCTATCCTTTTTGAACGAAAGGAAACCGATACGTTTTCGATAGATCGATTAATATTCACCGAATAATATAATTTTTACGCTTACTAACCATTTCTTCTCGTATATGTCAAGCTCGTGCATAAAAACGCAATGGTCGAAGCAATCAACGTTGAAGTTTGCGATGACGTGTGACGGAGCTTTCAGATAGACCTAATATTAGGTTGTCGGATTTTTAAGCGAATATATAAAACCGCACATAACTTTTCAAAAGCTGTTTATTTAATCAAAATTTGCTTTATTTGCTATGATACACATTTCCCAACGAGATTTTAACGCTTGCCTTTAAAAAATGCTAATCTTTAGGAGGGGATACATACATCTCCATATCTATAAGAAGCGCCATCTAGGATTAGGGAAAAGTGTGAGACTAGCCAGTATAGAACGAACGGCGAATAGGAAAGGTTGTATTAGGAATCAGTTATAACAAAAGAATAAGTAGTGACCCAGAGTTATTCGTTCCTAACGTTTAGAATCGGTAAACTCCGATATAGAATTTTTTAGACTGTCTTCATTTTCAGGCTGCTTCTTCGTTGAAACGTGACTCTGGCGATGGACAGTACGACTATAAACGAGGTTATATATAACAAGGAGGCAAACATTCGCGACGATAAGTAAAAAAAATCCGACGTTTTATATACGCCAACCTGACAAATCTAGCTGATGGGACACCTCAAGGTTCTCGCGAAAGGCACCGACGCCACTACGTACAGGCGTTGCGATCTCTGATCGTCTTGCCCACCGCGATAGAAACTTACCGTCTCGTAGGTTGGGATTAAGCATGGGTTAACTGTCCAGGACGTTGTTCCGCCTGCCGTAGCAGCCACCTCGACTGCAACCACCTTGGTTGTAGCCACTTTGGTACCGGTCCGCTTCGGACAGGCGCTATCGTGGCCTAGCCACGAACTAACTGAAAATTAACGAGCCGGTCGACAAACCCCTTAAGACCGACGAAAATTTACGTCTTCTTGGATTCTTGGATGGCTTTAAGCCATCGGTTTGGTGATCGTGCCGCGAAAGCGCTTATCCGCGATGATCCTTAAGCGGCCTCTCGTGTAATTTACAAGCGCGTTACCACGTAATGACTCTCTCCTCGTTGATTTTATTTTACATTTATATCGCCTCGTTGTCGCGTGGCCTGCGTCATTTCCAGCTCATCGAGATTCATGAAAGGGTCCGTGTGAAATCGATCGCGAAACGTTAATCCGGCGGTTTTGATCCTGCACAGTTCCGTTAGTCGAGTGGCTAACTTTTCTCGATTTGACGCGCGAAGACGTGGACACGTCGTACAACGTGAGGACATCCACCGAATAGTTTCTTATCGAGGCAAAATCGATGGTCGCGTTAACATTTTTGCAAAATTTATGGTAGTTCTTGATCAATGAACATTTCTTCCGAAAATTGCCCAAAAATTTGAAATACGGTGAGTACTGAAATTTGGAAAACACAAAAAATGGAGATTAAATTGCGTCCTGCGAACGGTTCACGTACCGATATTTTTGGAGAATCGCTTTAACGAATCGTTTGCAGTTCATTCGAACGTCGAAGCCATTTGAAATGAAATAATCGATCGTTTTACGAATGATTAAATGCACGCAATCGTTGCGCCAAAAAATGGCGATGCTTGATTAAAGAATTTGGTGTTCGCTAGAATTGTCCGCCATTCGAAATAAATTTGTTTCGCCTTTCATCGATATTTCGTCGTCGATTGTTAGCAGAATATCTCTGGAAAAGAAGCAACTCCGTACGATAAAGCAAAACGCGAGGAATCTCGCGAGATTTTCGTTGCTCTGTTTTTCCGGCGGTTGTTTTCTCAGCCTTTTCATCCGCGTTCGATCGTTTTGATTGATAAGAGCGTTCCCATGCGGAGAAACGCATCCAGGACTTTTCGGTTTACTCGAGCGAATTTAATCGTGGCTACGAATCAAACGAGGAAGCACGTCGGCTTACACGGTAACCTAGACACGCTTCTGTTTTGCTCGAGCAAGCGCAGGTCGTGCGAGTAATACGAAGCGAACGAAGGGATGAATCGTCATGCGACGCGGCGCAACTTGCCACGTCGAACCTTCCAAAGGAATCGAGACATTTTCCTTTAGTTCCTTGTCACGTTGCGCGCCATTCGTATGTTAACGATCGATAAAAGATACTTTTTACGTATGACGATATCTTCGTCGTCACTCTTAACGCATTGTAGTCCGCTCGCGTAGAAATACGTGTTTTTGCATCGTGTTCAGTGATTCCCCTCTACGAATAGACCCTCTATCTATAAGATGATAGGCTTTCAATGGATATGAAAAAACACAACAAAGTTGAGAAGATAGTTGGTATCGGCAGGAAGATCTGGTATCTGGCCACAAGGGATAGTCAAATTTAAAAGGCGCCGGACCAAGAGGAATTAATACGTATCGAGGATGATACTTTTGATATATATTTATTTCGTTAATATTGTCGTACTGCCATGCGTCGGTAACATAACAAGGAAGTGAATTTATTTTTCATTTCACGAGTCGTCGATATGCGCACGTGTTACACAGGGCGAGCCAACTTGGATCGACTGTTTTTAATAATTCGTAACTTTAACGGTGCTTATTTTTATTTCTTTTCGGATAATAAATAATTTTTGAAAATTTGGCTACGTAACCAGTTGAAGAGCGAGTTGAAATTATTAAATTTTATTACGTTTCGGGACGATCTATCGCCAGTCGTTAAAACATTAAATAATTATAGTAATAATAAGCGTCATCAAATAATGAACAAAATACGCAACATCGGTCGGTCCAAGTTGATCCACCCTGTACAATGTTAGATTGAAAAATTACGTAAACGTAGTTTTAACAACGTTCAATTGGATTTATAACGAGCTTATATTTCTAGGAGAAGTGCAAGTTCGTTCGGGATGGAAGACGAACGAAAAGAACAAAGGCGTCGTTAACTAATGTTCGATGACTATTTTATTCGCGCTGGTACGAGACGTACCATACGCGATGCGGAGAAGATAAAAAAGTCGAATTCGCCATCCCGCTGTTGTTAGACGTTAATTAACACTGACCGTAACGATACGCGCGAGTTTCGCAGTGAAAACATCTCTTCGCGCAAGTTGCTCGTTATTTCGTTGGGAAAATAGACATCGCACGGCAGGGATAAAAAGCACCGATGCCGATGTATCACGCGCACGTATAGCTATAAATAAAGTAACGGGGATGATGAGAACGCTAGGGGCCAGACGGGAAACCGCGGCCGTGGAAAGTAAAAACTGGGACCGCCTCGACGAGAACCTGAAAATCTCCCTCCGCGGAGATATAATTTCGGTAGCGCGTGCTCGCCCTCCACTTCGTAGTTCCAACCTACCTATCTACGCGGCTGAAGTATTTTTCCACCGTCGACCCAGTGGTTCTACCGAATTCCCGCTTGTCGTCGACACGGAAACGCGAATTACGAATACGTTTTACGTTTAACGGCGAAATTATTTAACCCTTGCGGTCGTATTAGATTTATACACGAGTGTTGTTCTGGTCGCAATTAATTTCCATCGATCAGTGTGCACTGATACATAATACGCAAGATTACGAAGAAAAAACAAAATTTAATAATCATTTTGTAAACTTTGGATACGCGATTACACGATAATATGATTTAGTGCAAAGTTTTTATGTAAAGATTATATTTTATAGTTCTCCATCGCGTGATATCTTTTAAAGCAGTCTCCTATACGAAGTCCTGCTTTTCGATAACGTGCAAATAATTAGTTTTGCACGTCTTCGGAGTGTCGCGATATAGGTAGTTTGTCATTCAGCCCTTCTTCTTTATCCGAGGACGATGGTCTTCCTGATCTTGAAGATGCTCCATCACGAAAATCACCGACAAGTCGTTCCACCAATTTCCGGGCAAACATAAAACACGACGTAGGCGTCTTGTTTTCTCTTGCCCGTATCTCTGATCCCAAATAAAAAGTTTTCTCCACCATTTACATGATTTTCTCATAAAACGATGCGAGCGTGCTAATTGGTCAGCCTTATCGACACCTGCCATATTCGTATTCTAATTTATAATTACGTTTAGTTTGCTAATGTTGAGGAGTGCCGCCTTCTTTCACCCCTCTTTCTATAGTTTTCGTACTCGAGGTATCGCAGCTGCTCGGTACGCTAACTATTTTCGTTATCTCCAATCGACGGAAGGACATTAGCCATTTAAGCTCATTCGAAGAAAGTGTAAACCGATATACGGACAAATAAAATATAAGATCGATACGTTTCTTCGCTGTGGTGGCTTAATTTTCTATTTGCGATGCCCGTGAATCTGCGTGCGTTTTAACGACTATACGCTTTGCTGCTTTGTAAAGCGTTTAAATGCTTCCCACGATAATTTCCATGGTGTCACAACGATTTTCCTTTTCGATGGTTTTGTAATAAACAGAGCCAATAACGAACTCTCGCAAAGGGGGAAAACTGTCGGATCCGGTAAAGAAGTCGTTTCCGTAACGCGGAATTCACTTTTATACGCGTATAATTTATTGGATAATCTCGACTTCGTGACTTCCTTTTTAACGTAAATTATCTTTCGACGTTTATTCGTGCGCGATAGTAACGATAAATCGTCGGGCACGCGAGGTTTACAGCGCCGTAGGCGAATGCGTATCGTTAGATCGAGTGATCGCGGATTTGGTCGATCGATAGTCTTAGCACGTTCTTTTGTCTTTTCAACGTGTTCAAAGCGCCTAACCTATATTCTTTTCTCGTTGTTTGAACTTCCAGCTTTAATTCAGTAAAAAAATTGGATCGATTGGTTATCTAGTTTCGTTTCTATCCCAATTTAAAAATGGAAGAACAAGGCGCTCGTTTCAGACGTATTTTATAAGGCAAGAACGCTTCGCAAGCACGTAAGAAGTTAAGTGGAAATTGGTTCGCTAAATTTCGTTCTGCTGATTTTTCACTGAAAAATGCGCGACGATCCGATCGTCCAGTTGAATTCGACGAGAAATCGTCATAGCACAACGTCAGACAGCAGAGAAGCTCGACCTATCGCAAATTAAAACAACTCGGCAATGTCAAGAAGCTCGATCGATAATTAATTCGGTCATAAATAAGAGTAAGTTAGGAAATGGGTCAAAAAATATATAACGTAAGAACAGAAGGAATATGAAAGGAGTACGTCTTCGGTCGGATTCCGATTAACGTGTCACGCGTCACTTGGAATCGCTCGCACTTTGCTCGCAGTTTGACTCGCGGCGCATATCTCTCGGTTCGCGACACTCCTTCGTCTTTTCTGCTGCCTCGACGATCTCGTATATCGTATTCGTCTTCTCGATGGCGAAACTTTTCCCGTTTAACTTTCCGGGGAGCGCGCGATCATAAATGAAAATTGGAAATCTTCCTCCACGTGTTAACTATGCGTCAACGTCCAAAGAATAATGCGAATCCGTACGTCTCGCCATCTTTCCTTCGTTATTCCTTTGGACGGTTTCGGTTAATTAGCCGCGCGACTTACTAGTGAAACTTCGGCGACGGTTTCGACTCGCTTGCTATCTCTTCTATTTCGGATTGAAGTTCGAATCTCGCTCTAATTGGAATCGAGATAAAGGAAATCGTCCGACGTACCGACTGTTTTTAATAATCGATCGTAGGTTAAAAATTATCAGAAGTGTTCGTCGAATGAAATTTGTCGCGTAGCTAGCTTTCATCCGCGAAATACGTTTACGAAAATTTCTAAATGGATTAACATAGTTGCGATGTATTCGTTAACTTTGCGCGATCGATCTCGTGCTAAAAGCGATGTATGTATCATCCATCAAACCGTTTGGATGCGTCTTTGACGTCGCGAGGTACCTGTCAAAGTATAGGTATAAAACGTTCCATATTGAAAATAGTAAAATTACGGGCTAAATCGCCCTGTTATTTATAAAATCGCGATGTTTTAGGCCAATTTTGATCAAATTTAATATTTAATTAAATATATAAATTTAAAGTAAAAAAGAGAAACCACCATTCCAATACGCTTCTTGATGCAAATGGATTAAAGTTAACTTCTTCTCTATTTTTAAAGTATTTTAGTTGAAGTTAAAGTTTTAGTTTAAAGTTAGGTGCCAGGAAGAAAAGACATTTTTTAATTTCTACTTCGACCAGTCCGATTCCACCTGATTCCTTAATCCGATCAATTATTTTATTATCTCGCAATTTTCAGGTCGGACAGAATTTCAGCGAGGAAAAACGCATTTTCTTCGTCGCGTAGATTACTCGAGGCCTCGAATGGACGCGCTGCCTTGTCGAATCTCTTCCGGCGCCTCATTCGGTCGCGGTGTTGCTTGCAATACATGCATCTATCGATCTATCCGAACGTTAGCAGCGCCTTTTACCTCTTTCCTCGCGTTTCCTACTTACACGCGTTCTTCTTTTTCCAGCATGTTACTCTCGCCGCGTACTCGTCCACTTCCGTTTCGTCGAGTTGGTATTTATTGCGATTCCACGTAGCGATAGCTACAAGTACCGCGTTCTAACATTCTTTCCAAGTAGAATGGTTTACCTACTCCCGCTCCCTCGTACCCCTCTGACGTACTTTCAACGTTTCGCTCTAACCTCGCGTCTTCTCCTTTCCTTTATTTTCCACCGCGCTTCGTAATCCTTCGGTAGACACTTTATACATCTGTTTTACACGATCTATGTCGTAATTTTCGTTATTACGCATCGTTTGATCATCTCGTTATTGTTATTATTTTTATAATTATATATATTTTTATTTTTTATCTATATTATATTAATTATTATGTAATAATTATTATAAAATGATTATAATAATTAATTATTATTGATTCGATATAACAATGTCTATTAATTGTAGGTATTTATTAATTATCAATTTATTATTATTCTTTTTTTGCTCGCTCGATACTTCTCATCGCTCGTCCCTTGTTTATGAGAAACGTTTTTTTATTCTCGTGGAACCGGCCTGGACGAGGGACACCAACGAGTAAAAATCACACGAACTGGTCGTCAATATTTTATTCGTATCTATTTTTTAATATATGCAATAAAATTATAACATATACATATTGGCCGAAAGAGAGGGAATTGTTTTTCACCATGATAACGCCAGGCCGCATACATCGAGGCCACTTTCCGTGTTGCTCGAAGAAAAGCGAGATATAGCATCATGCTATAAAACCTATCGTACTAAATCGAATTATAAATTTTTCCCTATTTTTAATAAATTAAATATGCTTAAAACGTTACGTTTTAACTGAAAAGTGTATAAGCAAAGAACGAAACATACATAAAATCTGACATTTTTTGAAACACGTTTAGTGGTTAATTGGAGTGAAACCTTTAGTCCAGCGCAAAGGTTAAAATGTTCTCTTTCGCTTTGCATGCTCAACCTGCTGATCAGAGAGGAGTGAAACGTAATTGAAAAACGCCCCAGCATCGGGTATAACTAGATAACTAGATAACGCGTCTTGCGAGCCTTACATTTGTACGAAACCACACACACACACGCACGTACAGGGTGTTTCCGATCAAAGTACTCGATTGATAGGTTAAATATTAGGACAGTCATCCGATCCCAAAGCTAGGCGATCTCAAACCCACACATGCTTGCATAACTAGACGCGTTTACGTGATCCAGAGAATCGCCTGTAACGCAGTTACATCATCCGATTGCACAACATACGCGTTAGCATTCGCACTTCGGACCAGGCACCGCGAATCGAACAAAATCGATCTCTTCGTTCTCATTTTTGTCGCGTCTGCTTCGTATTCGACGTCGAAAATATCGAGTTTATCGTGTCTCTCGTGTTAATAAAAGAACGCGGTGTTCTTTCCTCCGAATGAAAATAAAAGATATTATTTTCATTTAATGTGACCCGAATGTAACGTAATTTCTTCTTCGTCGTAACGTCGGAATGGAGTTATAAACGAGTAAATTATAATTTATTTGTATATTTTCATGTAAAGGCATTATAGTTCATTATTCTTTCCCGTTGTTATGTCAAGGATGAAGGTAATTTAATTTTTTAAATATGTTAAACAAAAGTCATCTTATCGGGTGTTGTAGAAGCATTGTACAAAGATTTTCGCAATTCGTTTATCGTGCTAGAGCGAAACAGTGTCGTAGCACGCCGTGTTGCAAGAGGGCTACCTGTAATTTATTTTACAATGATTGAATTGCCAACAATGTTTAACAAGTTATTAACGCATTTTATAATCTAGACGTAAATTGCTCGATGTCGAAGAAGGAGAACAACACCGTTTATTTCTCGTTCTTTAGACGTTCTCGAGATTATTTAAAATATTTAGCTCTACTAAGTATCGTTAAAAATTGTTAAAAAAAGCGTGTTAAAAAGGACATACAGCTTTTGTCCGAAATATTTTTTTGACACGATCGGTATCTTCATATTATTCGACGCAAGAGATAAATTGGATATTTCGACTGATTTTTTTAGCATCTCTCCAAACTTCTTACGTTTACACGATAAATATTTTCGTATTATTCGACGTAAGAGAAAAAATAGATATCTCGAATGATTTTTTTAGCGTCTCTCCGAACTTCTAACGCGTACACGATACTTTCGACGGTTGGACGATGACCAATCGTGACTTGGGATCGTTCGAGCGTCATAAAAGCGGCGACGTACTCTAGACTTCAAATCGTTTTCCAATTTGACAACGGTCAGACGTATTTACGAGCGGCGCAAGATACCCTCGATGTTTGTCTTCTTCGTTTTCCGTCTCTCCTGGGTGCGCTTTTGGAGTACGCCTTCCGAAAAGGGAAGAGTCCGAATCGATCATCCGTGAATTTCAAAGTCCGATGATAGCTCGAAGCGACGCGACGATAAGCATCGCGACTTCGTTTGATTTTATCGCGCGGACGTTTTATAAGGTCGAGCAAGGTCGATCGCATTGACTCGAACGTTACCTTGCCAGGAGCTTTCGCCGATATTTTCTATTTCTCTCTCTCTCTCTTTCCATTTGTCCCCATCTCGCAAGAATTCACACGATATTATTAACGAATCGCGTACGGGTCACGAGATATCTCGTAATTACGAGGCAAACTTTGTAATCGCATTACGAGGCATTTCGTTTTATCGTTTACTCTTAGTTCTGAGTTATCATAATTCCTAGAGCGCGCCTATCGACGATTCAAGAAATTAAAGATAAATTGGTTTACTTGTTACGTCGCCAAAGCAACGAAGCCTTGCATATTCTTATGGCAAACGATTAAAATCCAAAAAAATCCTCGAATGTTGCCAACTAATGTCGAATATCCAAGCTAATTAGAAAATCAGCTAATCAACATGATAAACTGTCTGTGGATAACCGCAACACCTTGTGTAACCTAAATATTTATTATTATTTTGTCACCGAGCGCTAAGAACAACGAAGCAACTTTCACGTTAGCAAAAGCGTTAACGTGTCAAACGAAGATTCATTTCTAGGAGAAAATAGACGAGGAAAGAATCTGAAAGTGTTATCATTGAAATAGAGGGAAACGATGGAAGCTCGCTTCGAATCTCTCCGCGACACGACGATTAGGGGAGCTTAGTCCAGTCTCGTTGACTCGACTGACGGTGAATCGATTACGTTCGCGGCAGGACAAATAATTTCTTCGTGGCGGGTTCAGCCTTCCGCGCTAGCTCGATCGGTGCTGGAGCTACGTACGTACGTCGAGTCGAGTCGAGTCGAGTCGAGCACAAAATTGCAAGCCATTCGTTAGGTCCCGACGTTGTAGCTACAAACGGCTACGACGATTCGGTCTCCTGCTCACCGAGCGACGGAAAGCCACCGTGGTGCGTGACGAATGCCTCCAGACGATGCTGGAATAGCGAATGAAAGACGAAAGAAGAAAGAGTTAAGATAAATTTTATCATACATTTATTGTTACGAACTTCATGGCATAGCTACGCCAGACATTTCGTTTCTACTAGGTTACGTATATAACGAAAGAGCTTCTCCTCTAACTAAAAGGCTCAAAACAATTGAAACGTCGCCACGTCGGCTCGTACTTCGCAACGACCAGAACCTCAACGACTTGAATATTTTCTTCAACGGGAAGCAACCGAGCTGGATGGTCAGGAAGGAGGAAGGAGAGGAGGGGAGGAAGACGTTAATAATTAGAACGGATAAAGGATCGTAATCGAATCAGTGCCTTAATTAAAAATCGCAATTAGTGTCTTCGTCAGAAGCAGGTTGCCTTGCGTATAAGCAAAATTGAATTAATATGTCCGTCAGTCGCCGGAGACGCGGCACTCAACGCCATTACTTTAATATTAGAATTACGAGGACGGAGACGGACGTCAGGACCGGTACGACGCGGACATCCGTACGGAAAGTGCGCAGGTGTCCGAGCTCGCGCCATTTTCCCATTTCCAGAGTATAGGAAACAACAAGCCCGAAAATAAGTTAATAATTGAGCATCGTCGATAGTCGGTCGTTAGTCCAGCTTCCTTCGGCCGGGCTCTTGCCTCGCGTAATCAGTCTTCGTCGAAACGATAGAAATCGCTCGATTCGAAAATACGTTACGATTGTAATTACGGAAGTTCGTTTTGCGATATTAATTCACAACGTTATAAATATTGAAAGGCGGAATATTGAGATTTTAATGAATTTCGTAAACGGATTTACTGGAAGTACGGAACGTTTGCGACGATTCTTTAACACGCTCTACGTATTTCGAAACGTTCTTTCGTATTTTTTCGTCGTTTCTTGCTTCCTCTTCGAAATTGATAACTCGCATTCGATTTCGTTTAAACGACGAACTACGAGTTCGTTTAAAAATGTCAATATTGGTTTGTTTAGCGACTGCTGCGCTCCTCAAACTCGCCATTCGTCCATGTGTCCGTTCACTCGACATTAAAGAGACGACGGACGTTCGGGAATGAGAACTTACGCATTGAATGGTGACGTCGAAATAAGGAATCAACGGAATCTCGATACAATGTTCTTTCGGTGTTTAATTAAACAATATGGAGAACATAAAGAGATATTTTAATCAAAATCGTGACATACGCATTTATTTTGTTTACAGCCGGTAACGTTTGCTCAGCTCTACCATATCGAACGGATTCATGCAGATCTCATTTACTAAAAAACGTCGTAAGCGTGACCGAAGTGAATTCGACGTGGAATACCTTTCTAATTTCCAGGAAAGTATTTTCAATCGTTGACTATCCTCGCCTTGGTCTTCTTACGAAACGTTGTTCTCCATCTCGCGCTAACGAAGAATATCCAAGTTAAAAGAAAAAGGAATACGCCGACTACGAAGTAGCAATTACTAGGGGAAGCGTTTCTTCGAGCGGTTAAAGGAACTTTCGCGAATAGCGCCGTGTGATTGGAAGGAGATTCGTTGCGTTAAGCAAAGTCTTCGCAAACTTGTAGCGTCTATTTACCCGCGCGTTGACGACCGAGATTTACAGATCGATCGTGATCCAAATAAAACATCATCCTGTTAATAATTACGCTACAGAGGGGACAAGTTTAATCACTTTTTCTGGAAATCTGCGACGATTGGGAGGTAGCAAGGATTCAAGAACAAAGAATATCGAGGATATTAAAAATTCGCTGTCGAGGATGTGTAAAAATCTCATCGATATTGAGAGATATTAAATTATTATAATACATAAGAGAAATTAAAAGAAGAGATATTAAAAAACTTGTCTTCTTTGTAGCGTAATTATCAACGTGGTGATGTTTTGCCTGGATCTTGATCGATCCGTAAATTTCGATTATCAAATATTAGGTAATACCTAAACCGGAGACTCGAACCGCCCCGTCGTATAGCGAAGTTAGTTGAACGCTTCAACGAATGGCACCGGGGATAATATCGATGTTTATTGCCGCTCCTGCGTTATTCATGATTTTTCCAAACACGTTTGTCACGATCAGAGCGGGATAATCTTATCGAGTGGCTCGTAAGTTTCTCCGAAAATTGTCGCTGGTACCGCGCATTCTCGATTCGACCATCGATATTCTTACTTCTGACGACGGAACGACTCTCGAAGTTATCGGCTGGATGAACAGAGATCTGCTTCCTTTCGACTTCGTACAATCGGTTGAAAAAATTCTTACGCGTACTGAAAATAGAATTGTTCACCAATCACGAAAAAAATAAGGAGACGTTTAAAAAATCGGAAGACATCGTTCGGGATATTACGACAAAAATTCAACCCTATTTGAACGCGAGATAGCCAGAAACTTGGCTAAAAGATCGTCGCGTTTTGCGACACATGCAAAACCAAAACACATTTTTGCTTAGAGCGTCTCGATAAGTTTCGCTAAAATTGATAAATTTACTTTTCGGTATCGTCGGCGTTGGAAATTGTTATTCGTAGTTAAAACGTGCTAAGTCTGTGTACAGTTACGATTAAACCATTCGTCGACCTTTTTCATGGTTAGCAACACGGAGAAAAGTAATTTTGGTCGACCACGCTTGGTTTCTACATCAATTTCTGAAATTAGACCAAACGGGAAACTTCGCAATTAATCTTTCATTTACAGGAAGAAAGTGCATACGTGTAAAAGAAATAAGATGAAAAACATTCGCAAGCACGTGTAATTCTTCTCGCTATGAAATAGGACTCCTTCTACTCTCTCGTTCCGCTGCGCAGTGATACAAAAAAGTGTGGAGTTCTAAGAGTTAACTTCGAAACTTAAGAGTCAAGACCAAACGCTGTTCAAACGAAAAGTCCATCCGTCGGTCTCGACGTGCCAAGGAAAAGACGGTCGTGAAAATTCGCAGACACTGGCGCATCGATGCGCGAGATCGCGTCGATACGGATCTTAATTAGCGCGTTACGCGGTCTTCGTCGTTCGTAGTATCGGTCGATGAGAAAATAATAAAGCGCCGACGCGTGGCGCATTCGCAACTTGAAACACCGAAAATGCAATTATATTCTCGGTAGTAATTAGTGCGCCCAATGCCAAAGTAACTATATATCATCGTCGCTGCGTCATACGTTAATTGTAGGAGGGATATATAGAGCGATGCTAATTAACCTGACGTAGTCCGCTAGATGTTACCCGAAACGCGTGCTCTGCGAGTCAACCGACACGAATACGTTGATACGTTAAGACGCTTCTTTGATGTTTCGGTGGAGTCCGATGACTGCTTCGTTCTCCGAATGTCTAGACACATTTTATCGAACGTCCGTAGAAACCACGCAGCTTTTTCTAGGGTTTGATCCATGCGACGATCCACGCAAACTCTCGTCGGCAAAAAAGAATTAAATTACTAAGAATTATAATTTCGTACGCAACTATTCTAAATTCTATTTTTATTTATAACTATAGGAAATTCTGTAAATATTCAAATAAGCGATCATTCGTCAAATATATCATACTCATTTTCATGTTTCTCGTAAAAGAATGTAGTTACAAAAAACTACGTCGAAGGCTACCGCCGTAACGAAAGGAAACAACGCAAAGTAACGCAACACGAATACGATCGCCTCTTATCAGGTTGTTCGGAAAGTAATTTTGTTTTTTCCCAACAATTTTTCACAAAAACCTAGCAATATAGACCTAGCAAATAGCTCGTGGAAGTGCGTAAGCTGTTCGACGTTATCGCTTTTGTCGTCCGAATTTTGAGAACTTTTGTTCATCACCGCCAGCGAGTTTCTTCTATCTCGCGCTAGCCAGAGCCAAGGCATTCGCTTCGTTTTGCCGTCGATGAAATATCGACACCGTTCGACTCGGTGTTTAACGACGGTATTGGATAAAAAATGCACTTTATCGCTCGCATGTCGATAGCTTCGTTTGTGTATCTCGAATAAATTGATACCGGTGACTCGTGCGTGATAAATACGCGCAGGAATAAGAAAGACGCGAAGTCGCGTCACGCTTACCGAGCACAGTGGAGCTAGGATAAAAACGTCGGGCGCAGTTACACGCATGCCAAGCAGCGAGGGAGCAAAGGAAGGTGCTTTCACGGCGGAGCGATTTCAATTGGTGCAGCGCGGACTCTCCTTCGCGTTCCACCGCGATTATCTTCGGTAACGCGTTCATCGTATCGCGGAGAGGAAATTTATTACGGAATATTTCTCGTGGATAGGACGAATACTTTACGCGTCGAAAAATGTTGAAAAATGTCGTTCTGTCTTTGGACGAATTCGTGATACATTATACGATGTATTAAAATTGCTAGTTTTTTCATCAACGAGAACGAATACCGTCCTTTTCACGCGATAATTATTTTCTCAATTTTTCACGCATCGCACCGGTGTAAAATAATTAACACGCGTACGTTCGGTTAAATATAATTTAATCGATAACGATAAAATTACAAGTAATTTCTCTCGCGATTTTATGTATACGAATTCCTTTGAAATTACCATTCGTGTAAATATCCGAACGCTTAACATTTTCATGGAATCGTTTTCTCATTCTTTTCCCTTTTTCTTTTTTATTCGAGTCGTTATATCGTCCATACGAATCGCTTTATTCGCATTTTGAAGTGACACGTAGAGATACCCCGGCATACGGAACACAAAGATAACAAAGGATTAAATCTATGACGTGCTATAAAATCGTGCTGTTTAATTTCGTTGGCTACGTCAATGCCGCGTCGTTCCAACGGACGTACGTGCGTACGTAGCGTACTTTCGAAATTAATATACGTCTCCTGTATCTCGTGTCGATCAAAACATTTTGTAGTTGGATGTCATTTTCACGTCTACTCATCGCGGCTGTCGCGTGTTCGACAGTCTCTTCGATTATATCTCATATTATTGCTCGAAACGATATTAACATTGGGTCGTAACGTAACTAATTTCTAACAGTACGAGCAACAAACTTTTCTTTGTCAAAACACCGCTGCTTTCCTTCGACTCTTCGGGCCACGGAATCTTAACAAATAAAATAGACCCATGTCGCGAAGAAATTTTATTTCTTTCTAAATTAAACTTAATTGATTTCTTTTTATCGACAAAAAGAAGTCGCGTAATATGAAAACGTATTATAAGAAAATAATTATAATAATTCGATTTAATTTTTTGTTACAGAGTGAGACTCGAGTAAGAGCTGACGTTCTGCCACTACTCTGCCATTAATTCTGTGGCAACGAAGTATTATGCAACGTAACGCGGATGACTTACGATATCGTCGGTAACGGATGAACGACGCGTCAACCATCTCTTTCGACTTTCTAGGTGTCCTTTACCTCTTCGAGCTTTCGAACGCGATCACGAGGACATCGTTTTTCACCGAAGATAACCGCCCTTATGGATTCTTCGATCAGAATCCAACGGTAGGAGCAATGGGAGCCGCGGGGCTCTGCGTCGGGTCGAAGCCGCATATTTTCACTTGTCGGATCGGAACGCGAGGAACCCCTGAACTAGATATCGCGTCGCGAATGC
>JAITYT010000212.1:493506-518100 GCA_025433975.1 Liostenogaster flavolineata | reverse complement strand
GAGAGAGAGAGAGAGAGAGGCGTTGAAGAGTAGAGATACAGTGGTCGAGGTACGAGTTTAATTCATTCCGCGACCGAGCTCGTAAGTCAAAATTCTCGTATATCAAATCGAAATTAATCGAAAGACGATTTTTTCGTCAAATGTTTTCGACGTAAGAAAGATATATTTAGAACGAACGAGTAATGCATAGAAACAAAATGAAAGCTAATGAAGATAATTTGAAGAAATAAACGGATATCGTATGGTATATTTTCTTTCCCCTTTGATTTCTTCTTCGATAGTTTTTTTCTTTTTTGCCACGTTTTCGTCACTTTCATCCGCGTTTCGATAGAAAACTGTCCAAGGAGCTTCGTTTCTTTCTCCATTTTAGAGTGTTTCCGAAACGAGTTAGGCGAGTGTCATGAAATTGTGACTCGCTATGCCAACTGGCTGTGACGTCACCAAGCTGGCTCGTACATCAAATTTCGACTCGAGGTACATCGAACACCGTGACCAATGGGAATGTGTCGAAAGTAAATAGATATTACTTCGTAACAAATAATTGAAATACACGATATAAAAAAAAGGGAATTTTTGCTAGCGCATATAAATTAGTGGTATATGTTTTCAAAGTGTCGTCCATTGGAATTAACACAGAACTGTAATCGTTTGCAAAAACTTTGAAATACATTGTCTAACATAGACGTAGGAGTGCCGCGACTGAATTTTTTAATACTATTTGTCAGCTCTGCGATGTTTCGAGGTTGTACGGCGTAACGTTCAACACATTCCCGTTGGTCAGCCTGAATCTTGAAACTAGTATCGAAGGTAAGGCACGCAGAGAAAACGTATCGGTAAATCGTTGGATTTGTCCTCGACAGCCGGCATCGTTTAACCAGTCCACACTTACGGCCAATTTCATCCACGAGCATCCACTAGTTCCGATTCGAAGCTTGCCAATTCGAGAATTAAACCTTGGCCACTCGAACTCGATGCAAACCAGTACGAACTCCCGCGAAGCACCGAGACTTGCAAGCTTCGCATCGGTTCTGGATTCAATCGCGATCCGTCCTCGACGGTAAGCAATCTGCGTCAGCGAAATCGAATCCTTTTAAGACGCTTTCCACGGATCATCCAAGTACAAACTATCCTGTATCGTCTCCGCTACTTACAGCTTCGTAATCGGTCTTCGATCGCGCCTTCTTTCATCGGTTCGTTATAGATTTCGCATTAACGATTCGATTCGATCCGCTATCTGGCCGAAAGGATCGCTCTAAAATATCCAATCGTTCAAAATTCCAATTTTGCCGTTGCGATCGTATTTTTGCGACGAATTTTTGGAATATCGAAATCGAATCGAAATTAGACGCAACTGGAAACATTGGTGGACGTTGATAGTGGATGTAAATAGTAATATCGAAAGTAGTCGTTTCGAGTGCTTTTTACGAAATAGGCCGTCGCTTTTTCCTCCGAATGAGACGTTCTCGAACTGAAGAAATCGCACGATCGGGAATAGCGGTTATTCCATAAAATCTGTTACGAGCGCGGAGACCGCGTAATTGCATCCTTCGTTCGACGGTAGACCTACTTATCTAGCTAAAGTCGAGAGTACCGCACGAGCATCGATAGAAAAACGGCCGATGCGAATCACGCGAGTTGTCCATGCACCGAACCACTTATCCCTGCGCTACGCGGTCTACTTAACCCTTTTAGTGCCAAGCATTTTACGGAGTACATGCCTAGAATGCCACGGGCCGATTTGAAATGCGCGCTTATACGAATAGCTTTAAAAGGAACAAAACTCCGACTTCCTGGAGGACAATTTTATTATTTACTCTCCTGAAACTTGAAGAATGTGGATTATCATGTCGTGAAGCAAAATTACGTAAACAAGCGAAGCACTTCGAACGAGGCTAAGAAAAAGTCTCTTCCTTTCCTTTTTTTTATATCGTGCATTTCAATCGTTAAATTATTATATTTCTCTTTCATATTAATATATGCTTCTAAAATTGACATGTTTTCTCTTCAAAATGGCGTCCAATTGATTTTATATTTACTTTTAACGCATTCCCATTGGTCACCCTGTACATAGATGAAACTTACATCACAGCGCCTAAATATATTCAACCACGAACGAGCGTCACGTAACTCGCGGCAAGGGATTCTCGTAACAGTCGCCGTGGCGCGAGAAGCATCGTAAAGGTTATTGTGTAACGTCGATCGGAGATGCGTGACGCGGGCTGTGAATCTTCGCGTCTTATCGGGGAGCGTTGATCATAGCCGAGCCACTTTTCGTGACCCAGTGAACCAGTATCCCTGAGTGCAGCTGCGAGAACAGGATCGACCAAGCCGCCGAACGGAAAGAAAAGAGAGCAGGGAGGGATCGACGATTCGAGAACGTCGACGAGCGCGCGAGGAAGTTCGAAAAGCGTTCGAAATGGAAAAATATCGTTTAGGTGCCTCCGTCGAAAACAGTTTCGGCCGATGACGCGCCTTGGCGACGTGCCAAACGAACGAGGATAGACGACGACTACGACGACTAAGATGATAGCAACGATAGCAAGGACGAATACGATAACTACGACAATTACGACTCAACGACGATTTCAACATATATTACGACTACAACGACTACGACGACATCGACACAACGACGGCGATTACATCGGCGTTCCTCCAGTCTCCTGCCCCATCCGCTTCGTCCCACTGCTTCAGCCACGGCGCCGACAAAGCGGAAGGTACGCGTAGGAGCGAAGGGCCGCCTTGCTTCCGGGTATATCGAGATGGAATAAAGCGAAGGGTTGGGTCGGAGTCTCGACTCGTAGGAAACAGAAGTTCCCACGGAAACGCGCGCGTAAACATATAAATCTGAGGTGACCGGGGATGGTCGCACGAGAGAAGGCTAGCTGCAGTCGGAAGTTAACGCTTCTAACGGACGAACCCTCGCCTCTGTACTCTTCCTGCTCCTACCTCCCTTCTCCTCCCTCTCGGCCCATCCCTTTTCCCCCTTTGTGTTCGATGATGCGTCGCGCTCCAAGGAGAAAAGCGGCGTATCGAGTGAAACGCGTCGCCTGGATGTCCCGCTCGCTTCCATATACCGTGCGCGGCTCCTTTGTTCCCTTTTCTTAACGAGTCTCCTGCCCGATAGCGTCGCGGTCTGAGACAATGACCGGCGTTACGGCACCTCTCGCTGCCTTTTATCGCGACAACGTTTACCAACTTGCCGTCGTTCGCGCGATCCAGTCACCCGTCTACGCGCTACTCCAATTTCTCTTCTTTTCCTCGGTGATTCGAAGATAATTCGCCAGTATCACCAATTAACCCATTGACTGCCACGCAAATTTAGCGCGTCTTGCCCTGGGCGCTACGGTTTTATTTTCAAGAAAACACCACGTCTAAGTTATAATTTTAATAGTTTCGATAATAATTTTAATAATAAAAATTGATAAGTAATATGTACTCTACGCTATATACATTTTTCATTCGTCCTTTCTAATAATTTCTAACTCGAATAGCCATTTGTAACCGACCTAAACTTCCTCCACCCACTACGAGATATCTCGTAGTAGTCAATGGGTGACTGAAGAATCGTTTCGGTGATCTTTTCGCTTATCGAGGTGATTACGAGATTTTTCCGAGGTGACATTTTCGATCGGATCGTTCGCGAACCTCTGGAAAAGCAGGAACTTTCCCGTGAAAGTTTCAAAGTTCGTTTAAAAATGAAGGATTTGTCAAGATCGTCGAACTAAGCGCGACCAAGAGCGTTGATCGCCAGTGTGTTGTTCCTGAATGCCATTTTAGAGAAATTATTTCTCTGACGTCGCATTCTTTTTTACTCGATTATCCAACAATATTGAACTCAACGATATCAAATCCTGTATCGTAAGGGAATATTTCGGTTTAAAATCGTGACGCGAGTACGATTTTACGCGATTATCGAGAAAATCGAAAAAAGTTGTTAACGAGCGTACGAACGGCACTTTAAAACTTTTTAATCGAATCACGTAAAATTCCTTCGTTCTATTAGGAAGACCTGGAAGTAAACCGTTATTTTCTAGCGTGACATTCGACTTGGACGAGTTTCAGAAAAGGAAATCGTTACTCAAAATCACGAAATATATGAATATATAAAAACTTTCCATCGTACTCGATCACCTCTTCTCGCATCTCGCAAGAATATCTCTTGCACCGTGAATAGATACGGGCGACCCCAAACTAGACCATCCGAAAGCAATGGCGAAAACTCTGGTCAAGCTGATGTACGATCGTCATTGGTTATGCGACGATCAGCACGGTAGAAAATTTTAATTATTAAGTTGGTGCGTATAAAAGGTCAGATTTTTTAGCGAATATATAAAACTGCATATTTTCTTTCGAAACCTGTTTATTCGATCGATATACGCTTCATTTGCTTCGATACTTAACGCACGGATGCCTGTGTCAAAGAAATTCTGAACTTTGGAATCGATAAATTGTGATATAGAATTTTTCAGATTGTCTTCATTTTCTTTCTAACCCGTAAAAACTGTTCTAAATGTTTAAAAAAATGAACGATAATCGTTACCAATACCTTCCCTTGGAACTCTTACCCTACCAGTACCCTTGGAATTCTTATCCATACGAAATTCAGAAGAAATGACAAAATTGAACGCTTCTTCGTTGAGACGTGACTCTGTCGATGGACGATACGACTATAAACGAGGTTTTGCCAAAAACAAAAGCGTAAGGAAAACAGAGAGAGACTGTCGTAGGCGTGTAAAGAAAATCCGACGTTTCTTACGCACCAACGCATCTATGGCGCAACGAACGAAATCGTGGTAGGTATCGCGAAAGAATTCGTCCCTAGATCGTGACGTTTCCACGCGGAGTCGTCGTATTCTCGTGGGCGTTGCCCGGACGAACGATTTCCTCGATTCTTGACGTGGACGGCTCTTCGACGAAATAAAACGATAATACTGTATAGACGCGTTATTGCTCGGTGCCAGGTCCGGCCGTAAAGGACAGAGAAAAATAGGACACGACGACGTAAATGGTTGCCCGTTGATGTTGCCGGTGCTACGGTCGCACGATGACTATAGGCAGGCATTATCTCTGTGGAACGTTTAAAGCGGCTATATAAAATAGTATTCATATTTCTTCCCTCGGGGACGGTAACACCGCGTGGAATACGAAACTCTATATAAATTCGCATAAAGACTTTTACTGCTCGAAGTTAAAGGTGCGAGTGGGACGCTCGAGCGTAACGGTCTTCTTCGAGAACGCGCCAGTTGCCATTGGAATACGTCTCGTAACGCTCATTGAATTATACTTTTCGTTTGCTTTCCATGCGAGATTGAACGCGCGCGCCATATCTGCATTCGCTTTATTCGATTGTCTTTCTAGATAACGAAGCATCTCCGAATACTTCGACGTATGCTAATTTTTTCTATATAAAACGTATTTCGATGTACCGTCGTATCGCGAAGATTCAATTTTTTTTATAATCCAATCTTCGATTTTCATACCGGTCAAAAGTAGCATTTTTTATTATTTCGTAATCGTATCGCTAGGAATGACGCGCTCTCTTCGCCATGAAATAATATTTTTCTAGTTTCGCGAATTTCTATTCTCGCGGAGTCGTTGAATTCCTATCAAAGGACCGACGAAGTAACGACACATGTAACGATTTAAATCGAAGACTAACGCTGCGTTTGCTTGGCTGGGAATTTTCGTAGAAAAAGAAGTCGAGGCAAAATTTTAGATAAATGAATACAGCTTGACGTTCGAAGCATCGATCATCGCACAACAGCAGGCTTGTTAAAACGCCGCGCTTGATTATAAATCTTACCGATGCGATGCCTTTAATAATATTTTTAGTAATTAATGTAGTTGCCTAGTGAAAATAAAAATTAGGAATTAATACGTCGGTCACCGTTATTATTGGGTCATCGAGAACGAGATTCGCGGAAAAACGATTTAGAAATTTCTACAAATTAGCTACAAATTTTATCCTCGACGACCTAATATTATCGTTAATAATGTTTATCACCCAGCGATTTTATTCGCGGTAGACTTCGGCCTAAAATATCGAAAATCGTGCAAAATTTATGCGACGTGACCTTAACCACGTTGGAAAAATCGCCTTTAACCTACAACTACTATAAATCGATATATAACCTATAACTATGCCGTTATATCGATACATACAGGATTTCATAATCACAAGGGAATAAAACGAAATAATAATCATCGACTTTGTAGGTCGGAAGGACAGCCGCCTTTCGAAACTTATATTCCATTCCGTCGTAAAAGAAGACTACGTGTACGAGTTGGTTGCCATGCGCCGCGCAGAATCTATACCAAACATCGTATTACAACGAGGAATCAAAGAAAATACCGTCAGATGCGAGAAGAAAGCTTTTAAAGGAATTTCCTTTATGCAACGGATATGGGTTGTCGTACGACGTATCCACGACGAATGGAAGAAGAGAAAGGCGAGTAAAAAAAACTAATGGAATTTTTACAAGCGTGTTTCCATCAGTGTTGATCGACGATAAAACGCGTAAGGTCGAGTAACGCGTCGTATCGAATCGATCGACGTTCGATGACGCAACGACACTTGCTTTAATCGCGGTTGATTCCCTCGGTTTCAATTTTTTTCCGCCGCGGCACCGAAATTTTTCAGTATCCATGCTTGACCTTGGATCTCTTTGATCTTAAAAAACGAGTCTTCGTAATCGATTCTATACGCTCTATAAGGCGGATAAATCTGACGAATCCGTTCTTACGGTACGGGCAAGAAGATGCCAAGCGTGCTCTTCTAGAGGTAAAAAAAAGGGATACAGTCTACCGCTGGCCTGACTGCAGTACGGGCCTACGTTTGGAGGAATGTTTCAAATTATATCACGCGAAACTCAACTTTTAGAGCAAAAGTCAAATACTTGGAAGCGAACGGAGAAGCAAAATTACGAAATATGTCGTGAGTTAAATTTGTATTATATAATATTAAATATTATAGAATATCGTTGTGCCATTTGATCAAGTATATCGACACCATACTTGATATTATTATAAAATGTTACAGTTTCTTGACACATTCATGACTTTTTTTCAATTTTCTCACTTCGATGCTTTGAGCTTAATAATAGAATCTTTTTTATTGCGCTTACTTTCATAAATAGTTAGAGTACAGTGCTTCATTTTATAAAGTTTACAAAAGATTTCTATGCGCAAGAAATAAGTTACGTGTATGTAAAACGATCGACTTTAAAAATATTTAATGAGTCAATTTGACTAAATCCGTCAAAATTCACTCATCGTTTCACAATTTTATTAAAAACCAATACGTGTTTTTAAAAAAATTATTTTAGAATTTCCAAATATCTAGCGATAAAATCGTAAACGAGTCAAACCGCCTCGCTCCCGTAATCTAGTGTTGAATTTTTGAACCGGCACTCAAACAAGAGGCGCGCTTCGTTTCACTGCCTATTAACAAAATTCCTGTCGCTAATCTCCAGACGCGAAAGGTTCGAAATTCGTCGAAAATTCAAAGTACACTCCTTTCTTTATTATTATAATCGATGCAATTCATCGCATCGATGTATCTTTTTTACACGTTCGTGCGTATTCGGTCGTATTCGTCGTTCGATAATTAAAGCCGTCCATTGTTACGAGCGAGGCCACTCGAAGCGTAACGTAATCCCTAGCGATTGGTTTTTCAGCATGTTCGGCAATAGCGAACGCCATAAAAAAACACACGGATATACGAGCGAGTGAATATAAAATATGGTGGCTCGGATATACACACGTACGACGCTCGTGCCGCCACGGAGGAAAATTCTCGTTCCCGTTTGTTAATAAAAAGCACGTTCGCGTAAACAGAGAGCGCAATCGACGCCTGCGCGCGGATCGAATCGGCAAATAACACAGCGGCTGATAAGTTTCCGGTCTGATGGACTACGCTACAGATACAAAATTACATGACGATCCGACGTTTTGTTCGAAAGTTAAAGTGATTTTAGCGAAACGAAAGAATTTCGTGCGTCGATAAAACATTGCTTTCCGATGGGAAAAAACAGCGTTGAAACGAAAGCTTGGCTCGATAAGTGTCATCCGGACTCTGCACCAGGAAAATCAATCATTATCGACTGGTTTGCTGAATTTAAAAAGATGGTTACATCTGAAAATACATCTGAAAGTTGCAAGAGATAGCTGACACTTTAAAGATATCAAAAAAACGCGTAGGCTTTAGTTCGCATTACCAGGCATTATTTTTAGACCTGGAACTTATCAACCGATGTGATATCAAGGCGAATCGACGTGGAGTCAGGGAGCGATTTTAATTTTGACGGATAATTTGACTGTCGCTCGGACGAAGAGAAATTCGTCGATAATCAAAAGTCGATAACCTGGCGAAATCTTGAAGCGAGGCTCGACCGTACGATTTATAAAGGAACATGATTCGCTTCCTTTGTCGTCTCATGCGCGAGATCCTTTGTACCCTATTGTTGGATAATCTAAGTTTTTGCCGTGCTACAATGGAGCCAGTGAAGTTTCAAAGACGAAAAATGAAAGGCCGTGATTACATCGAAGATTTATTTGCGGCGCTGCATGCATCGACGGACGAAAGTTCCATCCGCTGATGCATTCGTACAGATCGCTTCGTCGTTCGTTCGTTCGTTCGCTATCGAAATTGCGACGATCCTCATTAACGTCCGTCAGGATCCCAATTTACGTGCTTACCAACGGCGTCGCGGCGTCGAGACTCGATCCGACGTTCGTTATTAATGAGAGGGTGCGAGCTTTTGACGAAGGAAATGTACGATGACGATGACGGCAATGTCGTAGTCACCACCGATCGTGCCTTACCACTAAAGGACGGTATTATACGATATTAGGCTAGTGCACACGAAATATCTGATTTTCCTTACACGCGAACGTTTGTCCTTCTATTTTCGTTACGAGGTTGAATTCTTTGTCTATTCTTTCAATAAATTCGTCACTTCGATTATTACGATGTTAATCGGAGGAAACGTTACCAAACTATCCCAATTCTTCGATTACATAATTTTTTACCGAACGGTTCGTCAATACTTTCCGTGCCAAGCCGTTTTTGCCCGACTTGTCGTTCAGGCTATTTGATATTTCGACTAAACATTGATTGATATATTATCACACGATATTTCATTAGATTATCAATCTATAAGCAGTTACCTTCTTTAGAGTAGTTTCGTATAATGCCTCGATCTTTAATTAGAAATATTGTTTCACGGAATTTAATTTTCAGCGCATTGAATAAATATGTCTGAGCGTACCACCGGTGGTACACGTCCCATATATCCCCAAACGTAACCCAACATAACCCAATAGAAACGTAATGCCTCGCGTGGCTATGCCATGCCGTTTGTAACGATAAATGTATCATAAAATGTATCTCAAGAGTGAACTTACTGGAAAGTTCTGTTCCATCTTCGCACGCGCATCGAAGGAAGCAGAAAAGCGTAAAGTCGGCCTGCTTTATATCCTGCGTAATTATGGTGAACGTAACCGAATTCGATTCGAGAAAGAAGATAAAAGTCAGGAAGAAGAAAGACTGCTGACAGGTCTTCCTTATATCGCATTCGAATAGGTGAATTTGGATACGACGCGACGTCGTCGTCGTCGTTACGAGCAATCCGAATGTAATGCCGCGGCATGTATTTATCAGAGCGAGGAAGAAACTTAGAGATGGTCGCATCGCTATGCGGTTCACCGAGGAGAGGATTGGCAAACAAAGACTAAAAGGTTAGGGGGAAGTACGTTGAAAAGGAGTGGTTCGAGCTACACGTTAAACCGAGAAATAAATCCGACGTACGAACGAACGGTAACTTATGCGATGCTTACGTTCGTTCGTCTATATTTCTCTCTCTCTCTCTCTCTCTCTCTCTCTTTCCCTGACGTCACCCTTTGCCCTATCTTCGGGCCAAGCAGACTGTCGCATCCCTTAATTCGACGCGCTTGTTTTAAACGTTTTCATTGTTTGCATAATTGCATATTTTTTGCAGCGATTCGATAAATCATTCGAAAGCTCGACGCGTTCGTTTATTTCGAGAAGGCGATTTGTCGCACCGTGAATATAATATAACTTTTCATTTTATGCATGTCGCTTCTCTCTGTCGTAAATAATACCTTCTCGACTATCCTCGAAGCCATCGCTTTTCAGGATTTTTATGTTTTACGAATGGCGCGCTAACGAACCTTCAAACGGAATAAAAATTGAAACGTTTTAATAATCATTGTTTACAGCAATTTCGATAGGAATATTTCAACGTTCTCTCTTACGAAATGTTATTGGATCGTTTTTCATCAACGAAGAGACTCGATTGCTTTATATCGTATTATCGTACTCGCGCGTCGATGACGCGTTATTTAAATTTTAATCGGAAATCGATCGATCGACGCCGATATTTGGGAAATTCTCTTACTCGAGCTAAGAAGATCGTGTGCACTCGGATTTAATCCGAGTTCGCGATACCCCGTATAAAGGCAATGTTCCTACGAAACTTATCACCGTAATGGAATTAACCTCGATCTATACCGGTACTTCCGTGGAACACGGAGAACACTTTCCTCGCAGTGAGAGCGCGCTCCGCTTGCTTTTATAATATTCGAAGAAAATGTTACGCGATGACGTTTATCCTGAGCAATGCGCGTCCAGCTTTTACGATTTATAAATACAAGAGCAGGTGTCCCGTTCGATGGAATTTTAACTATATCGCGAGCCAACTCCGACATCGATTTCAACGTCGTCACGTAGGATCGAAATATCGCACGTCGAAGGAAACGTAATTTCATTTTTCTCGATGTCGCCAGCACGTCGGTGATGGTTAAATTTTTATAAGTCCGATCAGCTTCCAAGATTCCTCCGGTAATCGAGAAAATAATTTAGATGGGTCGTTCACCGGAGCTGCTCATAATTCGCGAGAGAAGCGAAAAAGTCCGACTAAATTTACCTAAATAAAGGAATGTATAATATTTATATATAAATGTATTTATATATCCGCAATTATCCGCAATTAACGTTTGTCTCCTAGTTTTTGTTACGCTTTTCTTTCTTTCTTTTGAATTTTGTATTGAATTTTGTAAGGATACGAATTCGATCGATATTCGTATAATTTTTTTATACGAGTATAAACTCGGTAATAATACTGTAAAAGCTGCACGCTCACAAAACAATTGCGAAATTAAATAATTTAAAATATGAAATTTTGCAGCACCGAGCTTATCGACCGGATATTTTTAAACATAAGGAACAATCTTTACGGGCTAAACGGTATGAAAATGAAGACAGTCTGAAAAATGTCGTATCAGAGTTCATCGATTCCAAAGATCGGAATTTCTTCAAGGCAGGCATCTTTTCGTTAAAATCTCGTTGGGAAAAGTGTATCGAAGCGAATGGAGCGTATTTTGATTAAATAAACAGCTCTTAAAAAAGATATACAGTTTTATATATTCGCTTTAAAATCCGACATTTCATACGCACCGATATAATATTTTTATCCGTTTTCCGAAGCTTAGACATTTTCTACTTTGCGACTCAGCTATCTTCTCTACCTTCTTATCCTTCTCCCTCGCATCTTTTCTTTCTACCCGGTTATCCGCGCTTCCGACCTTATCCGCGCGACGTCGAATCTACGGTCGAATTGCCTGGTCGTGGAAGTGCATCCCGAAATAGACGAAAGCGAATCGAAATCGAGCGACTGGAAGCCGAAATGCTACGCGACGCGGGAGGAAATGCTCCGATGAATCTAACCGCCAACTTACTGCAAACTCCATCGACCGACGTCCTACGCATCGACATTTAATTAATTTTGTAATACACGCAAAACCAAAACGTATTTTTCTTTAGAGTGTTTCGATAAATTTCATTAAAATTACTATGTTATTTCCATCGTGGACGCGCGACTCTTTCGCTTTCCTACTTTCTTCCAAGGAAACGTTCTCTTGCTCTTTTGTCAACTAAACGTTCAACGACGAAGGTTCCACGGATCTCTGGAATCCGAAAACGTTTCACAGTAAAAGAGCCCGCGAATTCGATCCGTTGGGTGGTACACGCAATGGCGACCCATGGCCGGGTGTTACGCACCAGAAATTTTATCGCTGTTTTACGTGGAACGTCGCGATTAAAATATTATACAAAGCGCGTAATACAAAATTGTAATTAATTTCTATGTAAATAAAGTACAAAATAGCGTATTATATAATATATGATATAATATGTCACGGATTAACGTAAATATATTATATAATAACGGTAAAATATAAAATTGGCAAAAATTTCATTTTATTTACGTTACGCGGGAACCGCGCGTTATTATTTATATACGCGAGACTCGGTGCGATTTCCATCGCGTTTCAATTCGGTAAAATGGGGAAGCTTCGTGCACGCACCGACTCGCAAACTCGCGATTCTCTCTCCCGCATTGAAAAAAATATTTCATAAACTCGTATCAGCAGAAATTTCTCTCCTCGACGCAGGCGAGCCAACGAACGTTCGCTTCGGCTTTCTTTTCGTAACGCGGAGGCAGTCTCGTTCGTTTTCCACTTCGCGACGTTATGGCGCGGCTTACGAAAACTCTTTCACGGTGGCTCGTCGGTCCGGCGAAATTGACCTCCTCGGTCTTATCTAGTCGAGAGCGAATCTATGATCTCCGCGGTGGCACGACGAGACGTTAGGTCGCATCGACGCCGAGGCCACCGCGATTGGAAATCGATCTCGAAAGGAGACCGGCGTCGAGAATAATTCCCACGAACGAACGTTCCTCGTCTCTCGTCGTCTGAGACGTCGAATCGCCGCTTCTTTCGTTGCGCTTTTCTTCACCGACCAAAACGATCGTACGTCCAGACAAGAAATAGCGTCGAAGAAATAGTCGTGCGTCCATTGTAATTAGTCGTTCGAGATCTGTTCGCCTCTTGCCATTTTTAACTTATACTCGACGGCAGTCGCGAATTTCTCTTCGAGTTTCTTTGCAAGTTTATCCCTCTATTCGGTGAGCTGAAAGGAAAAGAGAAGAAGGTGCTTCTTTTATTAACTACAAATTTACTTGATTTATCAAATAATTTATTATTAAATTAATATTAAATTATCATTTTATAATTATTATCGTAATTAAACGTAATATCTTTTACATTGTATCAAATCGTGAGTTCATTTTTTCGATTTTTCTCTTCATTAGCGATTATTTTTAATTGTATTTCGATTCGATGAAATGTTTCAATAACCAAGAACTATTTCAAGTTCGAACTCGATTTAATACTAAATCCATCATTTTTACTCGAAACTTTGAGTATCGATTTCAACCGAAATTTCAAGTCCAATAAATCTCTCGAGGTTTTGATTGCCACGCGCTGTCAAATGAGACTTTTTAACATCTAAAGCCACGTTCGAATTCGAACGTTCGTTTTCAAGACACGCCTTTATTGGGCTGGGAAAAGCAGCTCGAAGCAATGTTATATATCGTAAAGCTAGGCAAAATGATTCACGAGCGCGATGCGAAATAGAAACAAACAAACGAACATTTAGTCCGCAATGGAACATTTTATCACGCGAAATATCGCTCAAGCGATATCAATCATCCGAGCTGTGCTATATTTACTCTGGCACGGAAGCGATGGTGAGAGAAGGAGCAATAAAATTCCGTGATACAATTTTTCCATATTATAATTTTAAATACTAGATATTAGGAAAACGATGACGCGATGGCCGCACGATATTCTACAAAATCTTCCGTCATCGATAATAATTTCTCTTACCATCCAGAGCGAAGAAATACGAACCGTTGGAAACGTAGTTACTCTGTTTGAGAAGCGAAATATTCCCCAAAAGACATCGCAATTATACCAAGCGTTTAAATGATCTCCAACGAGTTTTTCTGTATTTATTTTTCTTCCGCACTCGTACACGAGCAAACGATACGCTTTCGGTAACCAATGAGAAACACCTCCTCCGATTCCGTACGATTTCATAAGGATACTCGCAATTTCGTCGTAAAATTAATACAGCAGGACAGGAACGATCGAACCGACCGTAAAGTCGCTTTTACGACGGTGGTTACCGCGCTTATAAACTGTATTCTTGATTTAGCTGCCGAAAGAATTGTAACGCGGAAAGAATAAATGAAAAAGCGACGGCGTTGAATGGAAGAAGGCGCGACTGTTAAACTTCCAGGGAAGTCCTTTAAAAGAGCGATAACAGCGAAAGGAGAAAAATAGGCTATCCGCCGGACGGGACGAAAACTACGTAATCGCGAGTCACGAATTTCCTTCTGGAGTTCTCGAAGGCAACTCGCCTTGTGATTCCGACGTTCGTGGAAGTAGTCGAGTCTGCCAAATCCGTTCGACTTTCGCCTAATTTTTCTCGACTTTTCTGTCCGAAGGAAGCGCCCATGTACGAGCCGTCGGCTAATCAGCAGTTTTCCTCCATTTCTCCGATGCCGATTTTTCCTTCGATTCCACGAACTCGACGTAATACGAAACTATCCAGAACGAACGTTTTCGTTCCGTACGTTTCTGAATAGAATTCCGGTAACCGCGACGCCCGACGCATTCAAAAGGATTCCTTATCGAGCTGGAAGATCCTAGTGGAAAATACGATCATGCGCTCGCATTGTCACGTTTACTTCTTAACGTGGATGTTCTCCAACCTGTATAAATATATATATATATAATTTTTATAAAATGTTTGTATATGTAAAAATATAGATAGACGATATAAGTATTACAATTTAAATTTATACGTACATATATATTTATAAAATTGATATGTATTTATTAATGTATGAAGATTAAAGTATGGTAGATAAATAAATATATATTTAATAAATACTATATGTATATATATACACACATATATAATGTAGTATTAATATTACGAGCGAATGGAAGAACTGTTATTTTATTTTTATCGGAGAGGAGGAAACGTCGATCGCTTCGTCGCGCGTTAAAGACGAATTCTACGAGTTACGCGAACTTTCCGTCGAATTTCACGTTTCCCCGTCGTATTTCGATATTACTGCGATGGATCAAACGTATTTCGAAGTGAAACTTCGCTTTCGGATCACGTCCCGATCTCAGCCGGGCGACATTAAATTCGAATATAATTTTCTCGTTGCGAATGGACAAAATTGGACGAAACGAATAATCTTACCTCGTGAAATATCGAGGGCTTTATCGAATCTGAGAACGTAATAGATTTTATTCCCCTCTCTGCCGTGTAATATAATACCGCGATATTTGAAAATAACGTTTTAAATAACTCACGTAGCCATTTTATGCGCTTAAATCGTGAAGCTTGAAGAAAGACGCGATCGTCTTTCCTAAGATAAATGTATAAAGTGAACGATTTATATCTAGGTGAGAAAGTTAAATTAAATATAAATTGTAAAAAATGTATTAATTATTTAAAATTGACAAATAAAATTCCAAGGTAAAGGGATTCGATGGATTTATCCGAAAAAAAATATCATTGTACTCTTCGTCAATTATTTGCATCAACGATACGGTTTTATCGTATTTTATCCGTGAAAGTGCCACGTAAGCTACTTAAAGGACTTCTCTTATAAATCCGAGTGTTCGAGCAACGGGTGTAAAAAGGTTAAACGTGTATCGACGGACGATTCTGTGAAATCGTTTTGCACGGCCGGAACGAGAAACATCGGGAATCCGCATTGAAAGCGTTAACGTAGCTGCTGACAGCGATCCAAAAGCATTTAACAGTCCCGACAATAGCCTTTTCCACCGATGATTTATAATTCTCGTAACTGTGAAAACGTTAATCGCCGCGATCCCACAGGAGGTCTATTAAAATTCCCACTCGATACTTTTATAGGATAAAGACTCCCGATTGAAAGCTATCGTATTATGGATATCGATGTTAACAAACGGTAAGTGCTTCGACAATTTTATCAATTTTAGCATGTTTCTGCCTTTAAAGGCAAGATACGAACGGCTTCCATAACTTTTTTCTTTTTTAAATTCATCGTACCGAACGACGTTAGACAGAGAAGAGCATCACGACTCCGCTAGAACTCGATGCCAATTTATTTGGGACTTCGATAATAATTTCGATCTCTCGATATGGTTCGTTATACGATCGGAAGACCTCGTAAACTTTGTCCGACGGATAATCCTAATTTTTACAATATTTAATCGTCCATACTGTGACGTCACGCGAATTCGACCATGAATCTTACTTTTCCCGAGAGTCGATGAGCCAAACGTGCCTCCAACTTTTATTCGTCGAACGAGCGCGTCCATTCAAGGTTAGCTCGAAGGCAAGCTATCGATTCGATCGTCCAAAATCATCCGTCTTTCGTCGAGACTCGGAGTTCGATGCGACGACCAAGAATCGTAATACATACCCCTAGGTGTTAGATCGTCCCTGGGGTGGATGCGACGAGACGACCCCATTGGCGCTGTCAGAGAAGTACACCGCTGACCCACGTATCGACCACCGGAGCCCTAACCTTCCAAGGACCAGTTCGACGTATCGACGCTTATGTAGCGCCTAAAAAAGCCAAACGTCCGATACATCGACACTCCCTCTATTGTTTCGTACGAACGACTTCGAGAACGTGGAAATTACCATAATTTTTTTGGGAAAAAAGCAAAATTAAATCCCACTTGGACATCTAAATTCGTCCTTTACAGGAAGTTGATTTAAATATTCGGCTTTTATCGTTACAAGGTTAAACACTCGATTCCGTACAGACGCATCTAACCCAACGCTATTGGACACAGAACGGTCGTATCTTTTCGTCGTTCGCCATCTTCGCCCCCCCCCCACCCCTCCTCCTACTTCCTTTCGCGCGTTTACATCGATTTCTCCCTGGTGTACTTCGTTCTTTATTTTTTTCCCCTTTTTTCTGTATCGACGTCGTTCGTCCTCTCGAAATTTCCTCGCTTAATTTGATCCCTCACGAATCGTTCCAAAACGAATTTTCTTTTGTTTTTTCTCTATATTCTCCTCGTCTCTCTCCTTCTCTGTTCCTTCTTTTATCTTCGGCGTTTATGAATCTTTAACTCGGACAAGACTTTATTTTGGGGGCTCGTTTCTTTAAAGTTTCAGGTATGTATCGTCATATTCTCTATTTAAATTCAGACTTCGTAAAACGTCTCGACGACTTTGGGGTACTTCCAGGCGAAGAACGAAGCCCGACTTTAGTTTTCGTTTGGTTTAGTTTAATTAGTCGTACTTTCCGGCTGCTGGCCTTTTATTTTTTCTAACGTCGAGAAAATTTCACTCTTCCCTCCGTCTCGGCCCCTTTTATCGCGCTATTTTCGTTTTCGTAAATAATTTTTAAAGGCAGCTCGTTTCGAAGCACGAGTGTAGGCGTCAATCGGAAGCTAGGACAGGATGAAAGTCGCGCATCTTCGACGTTAAGTCGACTAAATCGGCAGGATAAGGTCAGTCAACATGGATGATCTGACTTCGTTTCTATCGCTCAACTCTACCTCCGTAGATTTTCTTTTTGACCCTTAGAGTACCGTGGGCACTTGGACATTTTGCGTTTGTGACAGCCAGGGCGCCTATAGGCGCTTGTCCCATTGTGGTCGTCCGGGACTGAGAGTGCTTGATAACGCTCGACGCAGTTCGGCTTTCCGATGTATACAAATACGTGCCAATTTCCTAACAAAAATTTGTCAGGGGTACCTGCAAGTAAGGAGTCTCGTTCGAACCGTTTTAATATCGACGATGCGCTAAAACGATTTATCAAATGCTCGCAATTGGACAAACTGGATATTATTAATAACGAAACATTTATTTAAATATCAATAATAATTATTATTATTATACATAGATTATAAGAATAGTAGTGCAAAAGAAGGAGTCGCGCGAGTTCGAAGGTGTGTACGTCTTGAAACGGCGAAAGTAACGAATGTTCGCTTCGCTTTGCTTAGCTGTTTTTCTTATTCTTTACCTTGCTCCCCGGAGGGCGAAGCTGCTATCGTATCGGCGTCTGTTTATGTCGAGGTTACTTCCCTATTATTCTTTCGGTTATATTATTTTCGGTTACTGCTGCCAAGCCGCTACAGAAATGCTCCACGTTGATATTAAATATTTACAATAGCGAATATGTTCGGAATACAAAGAAATAAATAATATTATTTCAATGTAACGAGATTCAGTTTTTCGATTATGGAAGGATGGAAGAAGAAAATTTCGCCTTGTGGTATCGACGATGTGTCTCAAAGTCTGCCGCAGTGAAGGGGTTAAATTGCTGACAAAAAGCGAGCAAGTAGAGGTTTATGAACTTAAGTAGACTCGACTGGAACATTTTTCACCAGAAAACAAGAAATTCAAAGCAGAACGAGGGAACAAGTCAATTTCGTCTCGATGCAGGCGATCTAATAAATATTTACTAACGACATTGATCGATACGACTATCGAGTGGTATCGAGTTCGCTCGATTTTTCCGAGCGAATGTATTTTCGAGCTGCGTTATTTTCTTTGCGCGTGTCTGCGACGTTTCTCCTTTGATAGTTAAATAATTAATTTTATTTTTGCAGCTTTGATTTGACTCGCGAGTCGCGTCGTCGAACGTCACGTTTCGCATCGAGACGAGCGATATTTTCCAGGCCTCTTGCTCCATTCAATATTTATCCGAAAAGTAAAAGAGAGCGAAAGAATCGTTTGCCGTATCGCGAATATTCGCAGCACGTTCGGCGTCTCTCTCCTTCCTCGTTTTCGACGATTTTACTATCGATGCGATTGCCAGCGATGTTATCGCGTTTGCGAAACGATACTAAACATTTCGGAATGACGCTTCGTCGATGTCGTCGTTTTATCGAAACGATCTCGCGAAGTGTCCTTTACTTTCGCGTATCCCACGATCGCCGCGTTCTTCTCGGCTCCAAATGAAGGAAGAGCACGAGCCAATCGCGTTACACGACCTAGACGTTCCTCCCTATCTACAACGTATAGATTATTCTCGCTGCTTTTATCGTGCGCGCTCCGAGAATCTCTCCTCCATAAATTGTATTCGCGAAGCGCCGTGAAATTCCGCGTTGACGCGGCAATTAAGATAAAAATTGATGCCTCCGGGGCGCCAATTTGTCTTTTCCGCGACTAAGGAGCACGCATCCACCATTGGTCGATATCGCGTCGATACGACGCTCCAGCGTTTCATCGCTTTCTCCGATACTCGCTTCGAACTGTGCTAAGATAAATTTTCTCATACATTCGTCCTTACAAACAGTGCGTGGCGTAGCCACGCGAAGCATTACGTTTGTACTGGGTAATGTACAGGGTGATCAATGGAAATGTGTCGAAAGTTACGCCGTACAGCCTGAAGCTGATAAATACTAATAAAAAATGCAATCGCAGCGTTCCTACATCCACGTTAGACATCGTATTTCGAAGCTTTTACAAACGATCGTAGTTCCATATTAATTTCAATGGACAACACTTTGAAAACACATACGACTAATTGACAAGTTTTCTCTACAAAATGACGTTCAATTCTTTTTATTTGGCCCATTTGTTACGAAGTTACAACTATTTACTTTACAAACGAAAAAAAACATGATTAAAAGAGAAGGAAAGAATTAGACAGCCATTTGAACTTTCGCCTCTTGTAATTCGTTAGGTCGAAAAAAATATGTTCGTTATACAGCTTAATCGTGAAAATTTCTGGAATATTTACGGAATGTTCTTGGAAAGTACGTTCGATTTCTATTCGTACCATCGCTGAAAATTCGCTCGACCTAACGTCGAATACGCGGAATCTGCACGCATTGCGTTATCCTCGTCGTATTTACGCGCCGTTTGATGGAATGCCGTTTAATCCGCGATCGATTAACCTCGAATACGAACCGTTCGTGTATCGTACCATCGACGTGGCTGTCCAAAGTTTCATCCTATCCCTCGAAAGCGGCTCCGAATCGCGCATTTCTCCATGTCGGGACCCGAAACGAAACAGGCGAGGAACATCCGTTCGAAATTCGTCCGCTCCGACGAAAATCCTTTTCTGGAAGAGCCTCCAGACGAATCCGACAGAACCATTATAAACGCAGTCGAAGATTTTGCGATCGTCGCAGCAGCGATCGAAGGAAATCATAAGAATTCTCATTCTGGCGATGATTTACATTTACAAAGAAATATATAAACCATATCGTATTACGATTGAAAATTAGAGTCAGTTATAAATTTTATATTAATTTTAATTTAATATTTTAATATTAATACTATTAAATTGTTGGGAAAGTCACTTCATTTTTTTTTGTTTTTTATGTGATTTTATATCTGATATATCTTGCGATTATGTATATAACTGTACGTATAATTGTATTATGATTACAAAGCATCGAACTTGACTAAGCTATGCTAAGTACACGCATAGGTATTTCTCTGCTTCGCGCATCTCGTATATCCTCCTACGAGATAAATCTCGCGGAAGTATTCGCTTTACGCGAGCGATCGCGCGCACGGGAATGCGACGCATAAATATGAATAACAACTTGTCGAGAGTAACTCGTATGAAACTCCCTCTCCGGGATAGCGGTACTCCGATTCTTCGTGGATGTGTTCGTAAGCGTCCTTCGATGGCTGCCACTTAAACGCGAAAAGTTCAGTTAGGTATTTGTATCGGATGGGATGCATAACTGAAATATCTCCCTTGTTTTTCACGGCGAAGAAAAATCCGTTGGGACGACGTTCTTTCGTCTCGAAAGCAGATCGTATTTGTAAGGAAGGAACTTTTTCGAAGACGGTAATTTTTCGTGATTTTTCACATCGATTTCCGTCAAGCAATGCCATCCCAAGTTGAACATTGACTCTTTCGGCTATTGGATCTCTACGCGCGCGTTCGAAGAAGTGCCTGAAAGTGGAACTATAGAAGTTACATCGTTCAATATTAATCAACGAATCAAAAATGTATTGGTTTGTTTAATTCAAAAAGGGAAAGAACTTTCCTGTAGAACAATATATCATATATCGCAGGAACGTTCGAAGAATAATGTGCGCGCGTATTTCCATAACGCTGGTCGCGCGATCATACGCGAGGATCGTGTTTACATGGGACTCGCGCGCTGCACTCTAAGCTCGGCAGATCTTGGTAATTCTATTTTGTAAACCGGCAACGATCTCGACTTTACAAGTTCTTCTCCCGTTCTGGCATCTTACCCCGGCTTCTTTCGGCATGACGAATCACATCGTAGACGAAGGACGATTTTCTCGCGTATTTTCATCCTTCGTCGTAGATGCCGCTCGACATTATTCGCCATGCGACAGCCACTCCGTCAAATCGTTACGTAGTTCCTACGTTTTAGCGGATCGTTCTTAAGCATTGGTCCACTCGCGATGTAATCGAATGCAAAAAGTCTCGAAACAACGTGGAAATTATGGACAGAAATGTTCGGTGCAATGGACGAAACTGCATCGACGAATTTTCTCCCTTTGATTTCTTTGCGATGAGATTTGGGATTGCTACAAAGGGCTAAGGCCGGTAGCACGGATCCTACCACCGATGCGAACGATAACTCTTAGTTTCAGATATGGCGGACCGACGACCGACGATTTTCCAAACTCGTCGATGAGAAGATCGTCTTCTTGTACTTTAATTAACCTCTTAACTGTGGGGATTAGTTTTAGAAATTTGTCGAACGCATGGTAAATAGATATTTTATAAATTTTACGAAAAACGAAGAAGGATCGCATTTTGACGCGATAAAAAATTAACAGTTCGTTCTCGAACAGGTTAAAACTTGAAGATTGCCAAAAAATAATAAAATTCATAAACAAGAGGAATTAAAGAGAAAAAGTAATTTTAGAGAATACCCTAAAACGCCGCCATTATATACACAGAAGCTGCATGGGTAAACAAAGAAAGCAATCCGCCAAATAATATCATGAAATTTTAACGAAATTTTGAATTTTTACATCGAACGTAAATTTTGTATTCTCCACGACGCGTGCACGCGTCGAACGCGGTTAACTGGTTAATAAAATCGCCGAATTTCCCCGCTGCTGACTGCCAAGGGATAAAAAGAGGCGGACGTACCGCGAGTACAAAGGGGACAGGAGGAGCAAGAAAGAGATAAAGAAAGAAAGAAAAAGAAGAGGAAGCGAAACTCGCGTTCGGCGCATTCTCGTTTATTCGATGCGTGTAAACGAGATCCGTGGCTTAAGCCGTTGCTTCCTTCGAGAAAAGAAATCCGTTCTCCGTCTTCCCGGCGACGGTCATCCCGAGAGAGTACAGTAAACTCGACAGGATTATCCGTGGTAATACCGACCTGGTGGCGCGAGAGGCGAGAGGGGCGATCGGTCGGGTGAGGTGCCATGGCCCAGAGAAGAACGGAGAGAAAACTCGAAGGAAAGAAGAAGAAGAATCGAGACGGATGTAGGAGCGAGAGGGCGAAGGCGAGCTCAGCCACTCCAGACGGTTAGCAAGAAATTAATTCCCGTTTAATGCAGTCCCCTGGTTAGCATTGCAAATCTCCGTTGGGGCCGAGCTTCCGCGGCTTTTCCCTCTTTTCCCTCGGGACCTTCGAGCCGTCCGCATGCCACTTTCCTGCCACTGCTTTTGCCGCTTCCTCGCGTATTAGGTAAATTTCCTCGGGTTTTCGTGCACCACTTTCACCCTTTTGCGACCGCCCCCTCCTTGTCGCGTCGCCCGTCCTTCGCGCGGACTCGGGGGTATGCGTCGGGTTGCCTCCAGGTGCCACCAGGTTCCTCGTCTCGTCGTTGGGGCCTGGAGACGCTTCGTTCGTAAAGGGGAGAAAACGATCGACGAAGGATCGATTTATCAAGGGAGAAGACGTCCGATGACGATCGTCCAGCATTCATCGCGGTTTTCGATATTTAAACGTACGTACGAGTGATTTTTCGTGTTGCTCGAGATTATTCCTCGCGCCTTCCCTGAGAATTCCCGTGCCAGCGACCTCCTTTCGTTTCACCTCGTACTCCTTCGTGAAATAGGACACGCATTAGCGTCGAAGTTTTCTTCGGATCGGCGGAAATTTCGAGATAAGCCGATCATTTTTCCTCGCTGGAATTTTTTCGTGGTGCGACCTCGCTCTCAAGGCCACCGAACTTCGCGGGATCGGCTTCCCGGATGGAATCTCGGTCGAATCCATCCTTCGACCCTAGCTTAAGCTCTTAAAGCGTAACATCGAATACGGTTCCTTGACCGCGATCCCGTATCGGGGTAACAAAGTGCAAGTAATACTCGTGATAGGTTGGCCCAAGCTTGTATCACGCGGCTGCGGAGAGGAAAATTAGAAGAATCAATGCTGCACGGTGAAAAATACTTCGGAGGATAGTCGACGCGTTGAAAGGGCGCTAGACCCTTTCCTTTTGTTAATTTTGGTATCGAGTTAGACAATTTGCAATAATTGTTACGCTTACCATTCCTTAATTTCATTTGTAGTATTTGTCATTCGATTTTCGATCCTTATCTCTTCCGGCTACGAACGTAGCGCGAGTGGAGATTTGCCATATTTGATAACTTCCCAGATTACCGGATAACCATCCTGGATTTCAATTTTCCACCGACCGTGCACTGCCTTTAACGAGAGCTTCGATACTCGGACAGCTCTAACCGAACTTTCTTCCCACATGTTTACTTAAAAACTTTAGAGAAAAGAATTAGAGAAGTACGTTCACATTATAGCGTACAAAATTATATTTTCGGTAGGATACTTCGTTTGATTTTTACTTAAACATTTTTTAACGTACGAGTCTCATACTCGTAATCTGTCGATAAATTTTATAATACACTTATTACTACAAACAACGTAATGGGTGTTGTATTTGTCGGAATTAATTTCCGTTGAACGAGCAGTGATACGTGATATACAAGATTACGAAGGAAAAACAAAATTTATTAATTCTTGTATAAACTTTAGATATACGATTACTCGATAATATGTTTCAATGCAATGTTTCTATGCGAATATGTGAACGAATTGTGCGATATCTTTCGAAGCAATCTCCGATACGAATTCTCTCCACCATTTTCATGATTTTCTCATAAAACAATAGGAACTTGCTAATTGGTCAGCCTAATCGACACCTCTCATATTCGTATTGTAATTTATAATAACGTTAGGTTCGCCGATGTTGAAGGGTGCCGCCTTCGTTCACCCCTCTTTCTATAGTTTTCGTACCCGAGGTATCCTAGCTGCTCCAATCTCGATAAACAATGCGATAGACGAACCGAGATTTACGCGAAATCGTGCGTAGCGTACGTACGGAGATTCACGAGCGCGAACGAACGGCGAGTACGTACGGAGTCTCTCGCTACTACGACACAAATCATACGTAAGCTCGGATTTCGTTGCATCGGTAGCGATCGTCGTATCGGGCTTTCAACATAATAGCGAACCGAATTCGACAACGAAGTAACGCTGGATCACCATATCCTAATTACAAGTGCATTATCTAAGCGACTTTATGAAGTACCATTTGGCTTAGCTAACAGCGTTCAATCGAATTATTCTCGATCCGTCATATCGGCTCGTTATACATACGGACGCGTCCCACCGCGAGCAAATTTCGAGCGCGCACACGCGCGCACACGGTGACGCGTTCGCGAACCGCTGAATTCCAAATGAAAGTCGAAAATCGAGATTAGCTCGATTCCGGGATACGCGGACGAA
>JAITYT010000212.1:478108-493439 GCA_025433975.1 Liostenogaster flavolineata | reverse complement strand
ACACACACACACACACACACACACACGGACACACGCGTGCGCGCCCGCCATCTTCCTCGTAGCTGTACGGGCGGGCATCCGCCTATTTATGCGGTTACCCCGTGAAAATAATGGTCGCGTATTCCTCCGATGCGTGTGTACGTGTACACGTACTGGTCGCGCTGCACGCACGCGTTCATCCGGTCACTCGATGCGAGTTTGCATAACCACCCTGGGAAATAATGGCGCCGTGTAAAATGTAAACAGTGGGTAGCGCGGTACCGAGGGCGATCGTTATCGAGATGAAGACGTTACGGATATCGCGCGTCTACACGAGTGCGATTCCAGCCGAGACACGCACTGATAAATTCACTCCGATGAATCTTTCGTCGCGTTCACAGGATAAGACTGGGCGTGGATTCATTTTTATAAACTGATGTTGCAAAGCGACTCTCTACCGTATCCTAAAGATATATGTAAAGTAGACATTTTGCCCCATTTTAACTTGGAAGTCCCAGACATTTTTTAATATCCAATAAGTGACAAGCAGTTCGGAATATCTACTTGAATTATTAAGCATGATTTGAGCAGCATTTTTTCTAGCTTCGTAATTGTTTTAAAGGTGGAATTATCGATCTACGTAAAACACTAATACACGACACACATCGAACTACGTAAACACTATATAAATATTTTTGCGGAGGGTTAAGAAGATCGAACCAGCTTGAACTGGAATAGAGAAATCGTATTAAAAAAGCCAGTGGCCCGGAACTAACGTTTAGAGTAACTTCGATCGAGGGAATAATTCGAAGTCCTATAATATGTTGGCGTCTTTTCTCTCACCTCGCGTCGATTCCAGCGCGAAAATCGTTACACGCTATCGTTGTTACCTTGCTAACGCAACTCGTAGTGAACGATTTACCGCATTAGCCGGAAAATACGAAAATAACGAGCTTAAAATAAAGAAATAACGTTTTCCGACCAAGTGGCTGCCCAAAGGGAATATCTCGCCATAAGATCACGATGATAATCCTCTTTACGTAGAGATATAATTTATCCAGTTCCTCTTCTTCGTTCTCCTTCCTCCACGGCCGAAATTCAACGAGCGGATTCGCCAGAAACATCGCGCGATACGCAAACGCTTCGTTATATATGCGCATAACAAGCACGGATTATTTATTAAATGGGTAACGATAGCGATGCGAAGTGTGTCGCTTTAGGGGAAAGAGTGCACGCGATGCTTTTGCCTCCCAACCGCTTCCTTCTTTCCGTGATAACGGCGATTCGCTATTATTCGACGCATTAGGTTGGTGCGTATGGTCGTATTTTCTTTACACTCAACGACAAAACATAGGAACACCCGTCTCTCCGTCAATTAACACACACAGGCATTCACACGCACACGCCGCACAAACAAGGAGTGAATCTCTTTTATTCCAACAGAAATAAAATACGAAATTTTGCAAAACCCAGCTTATGTTTTTAAACATATAGAACAGTTTTTACGGGCTAAACGGTATGAAAATGAAGACAGCCTGAAAAATTCTCTATCAGAGTTCTATGCGTTAAAATCTCGTTGGGAAAAGAGTATCGAAGCGAATGGAGCATATTTTGATTAAAATAAACAGCTTTTTCGCCTATTTCAGGCTGCGGCTCTTTTTCGTCGAGTGCCGAACGTATTACACGCAGGAGACGCGATCGTGTGCAATCTCGAGTGGCATCGATACGTCCGGCACGTTGCGTGATTCCTGACACCCCGTGATCGTACGCGTTGGAGGCGATTTCGTTGGGTGAATCCACGTCTCGGACAGATTCGAACGATGTAGGTACGTACGTCCGCAGAGAAGTGGTAGTAACGCGAAGAAAAGGTACGCCAAACTTCTGTGTTTGATCTTTCGAAAGCAAGCTATTTCCTAACGAAATGTAAACGTAGGCACGATGTGTGTGCTCTTCCATTCCACTGTATTTCCAACTCCCACCGGAAGAAGGTTCGAATTTTCGCTCTCATCGCGCGTGGCATCGCTGATGGAACGTAAATTCGTAGAAACGACCATCGAGTGATTGCGATCGAAGTGTTGAGCTAACTTTTGCCGTTTCAAGGAATCAATCGAGATAAGTTCGTTCGAATCTTTCCTCGTATCCGACTGACACGACTAAGACTGGTTCCATGGACGCGTAAGATCTTTAACAAATTATATTTCTCTTTTCGCGAATACTTATTTAATAAGCTTAAACAGTCGCTAAGTTAATGTCACGTTTGATACATTTATCAAGAAAATGTGCGTTCTTATTCTTTAAGTTGCAAATTCTTGCTCGTCGTGTTACGCATTCGCAACCGAGACTGTCTCTCTTTTCTTATTTATCTTCGTTAGACATGCATTGATCCCATGTTAGGACCTTTTGCATCTTGTACGATGTCTTACTTTGGTCATTCCCCATTTACTTCACCCTTGATTCAACGAGGGTACCGGACGTTTGTCCAGTCGGTGTATCCAGTGCTGCCTTCTCGGGGTTGGTTTAGTACGGTCTTTGACTGTCGGGTTTTGGTGGGAGTCCATCCCTATCCATTGTCTTTCATTAATTTTTTCTGCAGTTCCATCATCCGAGTGGGATGTCCAGGACCCTCTCAATGTCGTCGTTCCTCGCGTACCAAGGTGCATCGATCATCCTCCTAAATATTTCCGATTCAGCAACTTTCATTCTTTTAATATTACTTTCCGCAGCTGTACTCCAAAGAAATACTTCATGCATCCAAATTGATTTTTCCATCGCTATGTACATTATCTTATCTTTTCTTATTTTAAGTTTCCATCGCTTCTTTATTAGCCCGTATAACTGTTTTATAATCGGTGCTACTTTTTGTCGCTGTAACGTGACGTGAGTTCGATATCAAGGCACTACTCCATACGTTCAGACTGATATTACCATTTTTGTACGAATTATCCTTCCTTTTGTTATTTTCAGTTTCGATCGCTTCTTAATCAGTCCGTATGACTGTTCTATAATCACTGCTATTTTTGTCGCTGTAACGTGATTCATGCGAGAGTTTCATGCCAATCTTTTATCAGACATTACCGTATACGTCCAGATCGATCTTACTATGTCTATGTATACCGATTTTACCATTTCTTATTTTAACTTCGACCTCTTCTTAGGTAGCCTGTATAACTGTTTTATAATCGGTACTACTTTTTGTCGCTGTAACGAGGTTCGTGCGAGAGCTCCATGTCAACCATGTCATTATTCACGACTGTCTAGCGCCGAGCATTCGAATACTCGCAGAACGGATATATCGATCGTACGAGTAAAGACGTTAGAAATTTACGATCCGGCATGTTCGAATAGGAGGGAGGCGATAGACGAAGCGAAATTGCCGACTCCCTCGGAAAGTTGACGCAACGCGAACGCGAAGCGCGTCTAATTACCAATTCCACGCTTTCACCGCGACTAAAAATAATGCAGCCTCGAAGGTCTATAAAATCCCCTTGGACGAGTAACATTTCGAAGTGGCTCTATATTTAGAAGCGTTGCATGCGACACGCCCTAGAACGACATATTTCGCCCCTTTTTACAATGCAGATTCGGATTGGTGTTGTTCAGCCACGGGCGAGATCGTCGTGCGTTATCTGCGTTCGCAGTAACACGGCGCACGTTACGCGCCACCCGCTTATAAATAATAAACGAAGCCGAGGCCGTAAATCGATCGATCTTCGGAGAAGCCGTAAGAGAGCAACCGCCATCTCCTCCTCGGCGGAAGCGTTGCTCGTTAATGCGTTTTGCCACGGAACGCGCGAGTGCCGCCATACGGTTCATGTAAGACCTTTCACGCGGTTCGTTCTTTAGGGAAAGATCACCGGACCGAAAATTTTCGAACAACGCTGCACCTTTACGACATTAATATCTTTCCTAGGAAATACTAACCTTCAAAAGATAGCTGCGAAATTTTCACGACGATCCGACGTTTGGTTCAAAAGTTACAGTGGTTTTAGCGAAACGAAAGAACTTGGTGTATTGATAAAACATTGCTTTTTGATGGGGAAAAAACACCGTTGAAACGAAAGCTTGGCTCGATAAGTGTCATCCGGACTCTGCACCAGGAAAATCGACCATTATCGATTGGTTTGCTGAATTTAAACGTGCTCGCCCAAAAGAGGTGGTTACATCGGAAAGGTGGTTACATCGGTGCTAGAGGTAGCTGACACTCTAAAGATATCAAATGAACGCGTAGACTTTGATTTGCATTACCGGGCATTATTTTTAGACCGGGAACTTATCAGCCGATGTGTTATTCTCCCCAAACGCCTCGTTTATATCGCGCGCAGCTTTCGCAGCATTGTTACCGAGCTTATAATCCAAGTAAATATAAAAAAAAATATAGGAATTTCGATTGAATTTATATCACGAGATTATGCCAAAAACAAAAGCATAACGAGAACAGGGGGACGAACGTTGGCTTGTAAAGAAAATCGAACATTTCGTATGCACCGACCTAAGAGAAATCGTTTTGGGATTGGACGTTTATTTTCGTGGGATGGTTCGAGACGAGATCCTTTTTACGTTTCACGTTCTCGTTGCGGTGCGTTTCTATGGAAAATTGTTACACGTTATTGCGGTTAACACTGTTATAGAGTGTTTACAGTTCCTATCTCAAGGGCCGGCCTCAGGATTATCTCGTCCTCTCATAAATATGGAAATTAGTTGGCCATTCTGTATCTGCGTCTTTGATAACGCAGTAAGCTATTAGGATTTGCCTCGTCTCACATTCGCACGTATTTAACCGGATTCGGCGATCTCGCGATATTTCGCGGTCACGTCGGTTTATATATGTTATATATATGTAAATCGAGCCCAGCTTTTCTTGCGAATAACTTACGGATGATCGTAATGCGACGATAAAATGGTTCCGCGCGACGCGACGAGTATCGTTTACCGTGGCGTTTCCTCCAGAGGGCTCGGAAGGAACTCCACTTATGACCTTTGCTTCGTAAAGAGGCAAGAGAAAACAAGCGTAGCGTAAACATGCAAACGACGCGATTGACGTCACTCCTGAATTCGTACGAATTTTTAACGAGCGATACGTAGCTGATGTTTCTATTTGGCTCACGCCGCTACGATTTTCCGAAATAGAAAATATTTATACGGTCGATGATAAAACAAAAACTATTAAACATATATAAAAAACAATATCAAAAATCATGAAAACAAAGATAAAATCTGCTCGACATTTGATTGAGATATAATATTTTGATACATACGAAAATGTAGTTTATCGTTATTCGGACGATCGCGTAATCGTTGCAAGACAACCGAATATGCATAGAGCCATTCGGTTTAAAAATTAATCGTAAATTTATTTTTAAACCTGAAATCGACAAGAAAAAGTGTACTGCGGTAGTGACGGTCTATTGCCGTCATCGCGACGATAATATCGTCGTGCTCTATTTATTTCAAAAGAAACTTTGACCACGACTGATTTCCCACCGATTTATCTTCCCACCGTGCATATCGAGTCACGCGCGATACTTTCGAGGTACCGAGCTAAATACTGGTCTCGACTGTGTCAGATTTATAAAAGCGTTAAATTCATTCGAGTGCATAATCGATTCAATATTTATCGTAGCAGTCTGCCTTATCACACGCACCGCACGTTTTATACTTTCCACGCTTTGGATACGTCGACAAGCCACACGCCCAAGTTCGTCGACAATGTCTTCGTCTTATCGCCTTTTCTTTACGATAACATCCTAATTTCAACACGCAAGTAATTACAAAAAGTTTACGAAAATAAGTCGAAGCGATGAACTAAACAACGATAGAGATTATTTGTAACAAAAATATGGCCTGCTACTGCAGATAAGAGTCGTAACGTGTCAATCAGTTGTTAGTCCATCTTCAATCATGGAGAAACTTAAATCGATTTTCGTTACAGGTTGGTTGTGTTCAACGTAGAGAAGTTTTCTCACGAAGGATTCTTTGAGGAATTACTACTCAAAGGTGGATGAAACGAAGACGAAGCATGCCCCGACAAAAGATACCGTTTACAATCGGATTCCGTGAATTCTAGTCCAAGGGTAGAGCAGGGTAAAATGGTCAAAATTGCACCGTCCGTTGGCTAACCAAAGAAAACCGTAGTGTATCATAGTGTGTTGTTGTGACTTTGCGTAGCCTAGTAGACTACAAAGTGAAGTTTCGATCTTGTATCTCAACGAGAAGGCTAGTTACAAGATAAAATAGAATTTACGATTTTTATCTATCTAATTTTCCGTGTTTAGTAGTACGCAAAAATTGCCAAAAAATGTGGAAACATTGACAACATAATTGACGATAGTTACAAAGTTATGTACAGTCTGTTACACCGTCCGTTAGTTTATCAAACGACACCGTAGTGTACCATAGTGTCGTTGTGACTTTGTGTAGCCCTATAGACTAGAGCATAGATAGTACGCAAAAATCCCTACAAAATATTGAAACATCGCGAACACGATTACCAATAGTTCCAAAGTTAAATGCTGTCTGTTAGATGAGCGTTGAACCGTATCGAACGAGAACTCGATGATTCGCACGGTGCACCAGACCAGAAGTGTCTTTCCACTTTAATCGTTCGGTTATTGGTCCAGCGTCAACCATCGAGTAACTTAAATCGATTTTCGTCGCGGGTTCGTTGTGTAAAACCCGGACAAGCTCCCCAGCGAAGTATTCCTCGGGGAATTACTCGTACGATACACGTCACGGACCACGCTGAACGGTCGTCCACGTCACGGAGAGATGGACGAGATCGAAAAGAGAGACGTCGAACCCTAGAAAGATCTAGACTCGATCTTCTAACCGTCGTATTATTCGCTCGGTGCGACGAAGACAGCTACGTCGAATCAATCGAACGTCCAGATAACGATCAGCCACGATATTTCGATTGAATCGATGCCAGGGCACCGATTTGGCGTGGCTCCTGCAGGCGACCACGATGCGGCGCGGCACCTCGTCTTTGCCGATAACCCGATTAATTCATTAGCGATGGAGGCTGATTACGTCGTCGGGCGTAATATCCATTATGAGCACCGACGCTACTGTGTATCCGTATCGGATATCGACAGCCACGATCGGTCACACCTCGTCGCTGATAAAGACCGAGAGCGAAGAGACGTCGGTTCGACGACTTCCGAAAATGGCCATCTGGACGCTCTCGACGTCCAGAACGACAACCGTCGTCGTCTTTGGCGCGTTCCGTGCCACGTATACCACCGGTGGTACACTCGGGTACGATGATTACACAACGAATAACAGTGTGATATATCAAAAATTTTACAGGCAAGGTATAACGAAAGAAGTATCCTTCAACGTGATAACGCGAGACCTCTCGCTGCAAAAATAATATAGGAGAAAATGAAGGAGCTTGGATTAGAACTTTTACCTCATCCATTTTATTCTCCAGATCTCGCGCTGTCGGATTACCACCTTTTCAGATCATTGGAACATACGTTTAGAGGTAAAAAATTTAATAATGTCGGAGAAGCGAAAACGTACTTTGAAAAGTTTCTCGATGAAAAATCGAAGGACTTCGATCGAAATTATTTCGTCGATTAGTACTTAAGATTTCTTTGATAAGTAAATATTTTTGCCAGCAAAAAGATATTTTGATTACTTTTAATATTCTCTCAATATTTTCCTTTCTTTTTGAAGTTTCGACGGAACAAAAACCAATGTCTCTTGAGCGAGACCTTTAATCTCGCTATCTGTACAAGGGCAGATCCGCGAAGTGTTGTAACACGAATCAAAAATGGGTAGACCCTAGGGACCAACGTGGCACTTAACCTGTTAACCTGTCACCTGCCTGCCGTCCGTATGGAAAATTGTAGTTTTTTGCACCTACGTTTTCAAACGATCGATAACAGAGAAAAATATTGCAAGAAAAAAGAAAAATAAACAGAGACGCGTCTCTTCTTCGTGACATTGCAATTACCAATTTAAAACTAGGATCGCTGGTCAGGCGCAACATCGCGCAAATTCATGTTTTAAAAATCGAAATACATTTAGAATAGTCTACATTTGAGTTCCAAGCTCGAACGAACACGGGAAAATATGGGGATTCGAACTTTTCATTTAGTTGAAAAGAGAAGTTTAAAAAGTATCGTCCGTGTATGGGCTTTAAATGTCTCTCATGACATAGTTTGACAAAATAAATATTAAATTTCAATATTAGCCGTTCGAAAACGTGGTCCCGGCCGTTCTCTTAAATACAGTCGTAAAATATTCAGCGATAGGCGAAGTGCTGTCGAAGAAAAATGAAACTTTTATTTCAGCGAAATTTCCGCTCTAGCGAAGAAGTCAAACAATGCATCGATTCGTGAATCGCCTCGAATCCGTCGTTTCGAGATGATATCCGAAAATTGCCAGAAAGATGGGAAAAAGTATTGACTAACGACGAACGATACTTTGATTCATAAATATGTCATCATATTTTAACGATCAAGCCTCAAATTTTGGGGGGGAAAAACGGCGAAGACAAAACTGTACACCTAATAATAATAAAATATTTTTGCTGGAATAAAGCTAAATATTAAAAATAAAATATTGCAACGATGCGTATTATCCCGAAGAAGATAAAAAGTGGCAGTTTTTGCTTGGTTTTCGTCGGAAGTGCCACCGTCAGGTCGAAGGATTTCGATACGTATGGAATTAATAATCGTTTAGGAACGACGACGCGTGAAAAGCCATGGATACATGGATACAGCTTGACGCGACGTCGCGTCAAACGGTAGATGCGTCATCGAGAGCCTTCTCAGGGGTTTCCTTTTCGGGGGAATACCCTGACGAGCTAGTCTATGCAGGGTGGCGTCCAGCCGGCCGTCGCGTATCGTCGAATCGAAGCATTCCAGCCGCGACAAACCCTTAATACGCAGTTACGCGGCTGTCGATGCGAGGCATTGGTTATCGGAACGTCGTCACGTCGATACGACGCCAATCAAATTTAACTTCCGGCATGACGCCGCACCTCTAATGTGGCGTTAACTTCGTAATGCCCTTTCGCACGATCGCTCGATAACAGGAAATTCTAGAAACGCATGAGCGGCTCGCGTCGCCCGTTTCGCATCGTTAGCCGTAGGTTAGCGCGCTAGTAATTTCGTTCGCATAGGGGCGTATCGATCGAAGTTAGGCATTCACCGATCGAATCTAATCAATTAAACGATGTCATATAATTCTTAGGTGGACGAGCAAAATTTCGAATTGTTCAAACATCGATGAGGGTTTGGAAAAATCGTCGATTTCTGTCGTCTTAACCCCTTGGTTGGGCTAAGCGGCTTTAGCCGCGGACCGCTATCGCTATCGTGGTGGGTTAAAGAAGTTAAAAAAGGTAAAAAAAAAATTTAATTTGTAACAAGATAGAAGCACAAGAAAATATAAAAATAACTTTTTAAGTCATTCAAATCGAGTCGATTCGATCTACGAATATATTTTCCTTCTTCTTAGTTTTTCTTTCTTAACCTCGCTCCCCGAAGAGCGGAGCAGCGCCACTACCGCTATCGTATCGGCGTCTGTTTACGTCGAGGTTTCTTATAATTCTCTCGGTTATTATATTCGGCTACTGTTGTCAAGCCGCTACAGACACGTATCGATCGGTGGAACGTCGCTCTCGCAAGAGAAGCGCAATTTTTCAGTGGCACGAGGTATTTTATAATTCCGATTTCTGTATCACACGGAATATCGCTGGTAATGCATTAATCCATGCAGTTTACGGACCTTCGATAAATTGGTTCGTTTGATGCACGAATCATTCGGCTTTATCTCGCAGGGGTCTGTATTATTAAATGTTTATCCAGTTGTTAGCATACTAACGGAAAATTAATTTGCAGATATTGGGCATGTGTTATGTATCGCCAAATTTGACTTGCGAACGGTGTATTAGAGTAGTTATTAATATCCAATGCTGCGGTTGAAAGCCATAGTGTTAAACGCTGATTATAAGTGTATCGTGAAAATTCTTCGTGCTATTTACAGACCTATTTACTCTGGACTTTATTCAATTTTAAAAATTGTTCTCATTTCGGTAAATTTAACCTAATTATATTTTATTAGCGCGCATCATCGTTACTTTCTTAAATCCTCTCTTTCGATGTACAATAGGACACGGTTGAAAGTAGAAGCAACATTTCAATGTCTCGATCTTATTATAATATTTAATCGAGTTATTAAATCATTTAATTCGGCATATTAATTTTGTCGATGTTTTATCGGACATTTTTTAGTCGATTTGTTAGCTTTTATCGATACTTTTTACAATAGCGATCACGAGTTCGAGAATGCTCCGTTATTTCGTGTCTTATAAATTATTTCATAGTAGATAAACAACAACGAAGAATAAATTAAAAATTACATAATTTTTCGCTGTCGCGCACGATCGACCATCTTGTAGATATTCGTTGCAGGTAACCTTCGAGTCTTACTCGTTTTCTTAATTTTTACTACTTGGTCGTATCTCCAATGAATTATTTGTCTCGAAGACGTTATCGTTTATAAACCTTCCAAAGACAAATGACTCGATTCGATTCGAACGTATTTTTCTAATCGCCTGGATTCCATCAAAATCTCCAAAACCATTAGCTCGAGACGACTTCTAGCCATTTTCCTAAAGCGATTGTTCTATCTCCACGTAAAAGAAGTTAATCGGAGTAGGTAGAGTTAAGTGGAACACCCCGTATATGTCTGCAATCTTCCGTAGAAGAAAGAATTCTTTCTTACGCAAGGAAGCATGATTTCATTTTTCTATCTCGAACTTGCTGACCAACGATACGATGCAATAAAAACGCCATTACTAAGAAGAAATGAAAGTTAAAACTTGGAGGTTTCGACGTTCTAACGTAAAGGGACCCGTTACTTATTTCCAGGAGTTACAGTAATCCAGGTACTAGGAAGGCGTTCCTGTGGCCATTATTAAGCTGAATTACGATCGTCTATCAAACGCAGTGCGAAGCACTGTAATTTGCGACTGGCTGTGATATAGTGCAATGCCTGGTTATCGACTCGTCTTTACATCTTTTCGTGCTGCTTGAAACGACGTAGCTACGTACCATGCACCGCCTGTCCACGCTTAATGCTTCTCTTTCCTTCCTTTCCGTTCCTTTTTTTTAAAGCATCGATTCGCCAACATCGAAAAATTCGCCAAAGCACGAAATATTTTACGTGTTTAAATTATTACGAGGTTCATTTAATAACATCTTTCAACGGACAGCTCAATAGCAGCTCTCGGACAGTAAATATGCGATTTAAAAAACCCGTGTTTTCGGATCGATAAAAACGAACAATGTTGCCGAGTATCATTCTTAATCCTCCAACTGCCAAATATTTATTGTTGACATTTTTTGCCGGATAAGTTATTCGTATGTAGAAAAAATTGTGTAACGGTACGATTATATTCGAATTATGCTTTGTTTCGAGAATATTTGTGTATTTTTGAAAAAGTTCCTAAACGAAACTAAATCTCTGAAAAAGAAAACTAATAAAAATTATTTCTTTCGTTATATACGTTATCTTACATGTACAAAAATAGCTGTTATTTATGCCATTTTTCCACAAATTTTTACAGTCCACGTGTAACCCGAGACGAAATATGGCGATTCTGTTCCGTTTAACTTACCGAATTTCCAATTTGTTCGCTGGTTGTTAAGAGACGAAGCACGGAATACACACACACACACTTTCTGTTACACACATCCTCGACTGATACACATACATTTATTATTTATTATTATCGATGATATTATATACGTAATAGAATAAAGCTAAACCGTTAGGCGTACCAAATATATTTTTGGAGCCGAGTGGCGTACGTGAAATTCCAAAATCTTCCCAAACGGAGATCATGGCGACCAATAGGTTAAGTTTACAATTTTGCGCGGAACAAATTCATTTCTAAAGAGAGACGATTGCATTCTTCTGCATCCATGGTTTCTATCGAGAGGAATTTTTATCCCGCATCTACGCGTCGAACGAGGTTAACTCGGATTTACGTTACAATTGAATAATTCTTCCTGTGCGCGATCATACGGATAGATCCGTAATTAGGTAGATACATATACGCTTATACGTTTGCGAACGAGAGGAAGGAAGTTCCTCGAATCACATGTCGCTTCCTCTCCCACGTGACTAATAATCCGTAAGCACAAATAGCTACCTTCATCGTAATAGATAATTCAATCGACACTGTAGCGATCTATGCAGTTTTCAACCGAATCGGAATCACCTATATCCGATCGTTTTGGCACGAATTACTGCCACAAAGCCCATATCGATCGATATAATGCGAATTTAATGGCCTTATGAATTTCTATAAATTCGGGTAATACAAGTTCCGTAATACTGATAAATCTTCGATTCTTTCGCTATCAGGGACGTCTGGTGAACGTATGCGAATCGATATGCCAACTTTGCAAATTGATTTATACGGTACTGACCACTTCTATGTGCCCTAATTTTAAAATGTATCGAAGATTTAAACTTATGGACGTGTATTTTTGCTTCTTATATCGAAACGTTAGACAGAGAATAATATTAAATAATGTTTTAATAAAATATTTGAAATTATTTTATTTTATTATTTATTATAATTATTTTCTTTTAAAAAGATATAAATAAAATTCTTAATAAAGACACAATTCATGCGAAATGAAAAACGCATTTTAATTCCTAAGTCTATCGATTACAGGAAAATAAGATACGTCCAATATTGTTTACCATATCGCAGCACGTGTGCATACTTATTTACATCGCGAGAGTTTATTTGTACGCTTACGAATCGATCGATGGCGTTTAATTGCGTAATATTCACTCGATGCGATTATAAGTAATCCTTAATTTGATTCAGTCTGCTGTAATGATTGGTAAAGAAAATTACGAAAGCGAAAATTTATCTCTGGATGAAAGAGGCATCTCTTGACCTGATATTGGAAGTATGTCGTAAATATGTAGAACGATTTTTTTACGGTCTAATTGCTTTATCGTCTTTTTTGCCGCTTCCTTTTCCCCGGAAGAGCGTAGGTTCTGTGCCGATGCGATAGCTTTAACGTCGAATACGTTTTCTTCTACGTAGAATTTCGACCACTTAATACGCTTTGGAGATAAGAGCACGCATAAATTTCTAAGAAATTTTAAATCTTGTTCTAGCGCTCCAATGCAATCGGAAAGTACTCGTCGCCTCATTTTGCATAAATCGTATTTAACCTGTTATTGCGAAGCGATAACAGTGATTTCACGTTTACCATGTATTTTTTATTCAGTTCGTCATCAATCGCAATAATTATTTATAAATTAAGCAAACATTACTCGAAAGAACAAATATCGCGTTTATTCGAGTTGTACGAATTACCTGGAAATTTAATATTGCCCAACTTATCGTTAATTAAAAGAAAGTTTCTATCTCGGAACACATAAGCTGCATTGGAAGACGCAGTGCTCGAGAATTCACGCACGAATGATACGCGACTAACAAAAATCTATTCGTTACGGTAACGCACGTATCACGAATCACAATATTACAAATAATCGAGTTAGTTTGAAATGAAAAAGATACGTGATTTTTCTCGAGGAATCGTGAGGTACTAGCCATAAACTCCTCGAGGGAGATACGATAAACACGAAGTTCCACGTCGATAAAAATGAACGAGCTATCGCGAAGCACGAGAGCGAACGGAAGAAGAGGTTCTTCTTAGATGGAAATGTGGCAGAACGGAAAGGTGATGATTCGAGGGACGAAGCGAAGAGACGGGGAAAAAGGAGGAAGGAGTGGACAAGTGGATAGATTGGAAGACACGGAGGAAGGTGAGCGGAAGAGGAGAGAGGAGAGGCACGGACGAAAAAGAGGATCGAAGGAAGAAAGAAATAGAGAGGTAGAAGGAGCAAGGACGACGTGGCTAAAGTGATAAAGTTCGTCTCGCGAAGGGAGCATTTTTTTCGTGCGTCTCTTTTCCGCCCCGACGAAGCACAGCGTCGAGGGCACCACCGTAATTTTTATTTATGAGGCTTCATTATCACTGGCTACCAATCTCAGTCGCCTAGAAGAGGTCGCTACTAGACTGGCCGGAGTGGATCGGACTAAGGACTTTTCGTATGCGATGAGGTTCAAACCGAGAGAAGTCATCCAGGAACTAGTCGTCTTGGAATATTGCGAACGAACCTGCCTGGCGACCACGGCAACCTTCCAATTGACGACGATCGAAAGATTGAATATTTTGAAGATTGTACGAGACTGCTACGTCGTTATCGCTGCTGATTTTTAGGTGACGTAATCAAAAGTTCGTTTCTAATAGGCTGTTGCGTACGAAATCTCCCTTCGATTTCTGGCATAATCTCGTTTATGGTCGTACTGTCCATTTCAAAGAAGAAGAAGATTCTCAAAAGAGTTCCATTTTGTTATTTGTTTTGAATTTCGATATTCGTGTAATTTCTTTGTACGAGTATAAAGTTGGTGATAATGGTCCAATAGTATCTACGAAGGAACTTGTTATCAGTTTACGGGCTAAACAGTATGAAAATGTAGACAGTGAAAAATTCCGTACCAGAGTTTATCGATTCTATAGATCGGAGTTTCCTTAAGACAGGCGTCTGTGCGTTAAAATCTCGCAGGGAAAAGTGAATCGAAGCAAACGGAGCATATTTTGATGAAATAAGCAGCTTTTGAAAGAAGATACGCCGTTGTATATATTCACATTAAAATCCGACATTTCATACGCATCGACCTAATATCTTTATTGGCCTTATCGAACACTTTTATCGAAGGTATTGTCAACTTCGAAAATACGAATTTTATATTTAATTTATTATATTTAAAAAGAGAATACACCGAATCGAAGCACGCAATACAAGCAAATTGAACATCGGCCTCGTTGCAACAGCGATTCGATAACTCGCGTTAAAAAAACGTTTCCACGCGAACGTGACTTACGATCCGATATACGTACGCGGCATAGCAGCCATGTCAAATACCAGCAGTAGTTCGCAGAAACTGTTGGCAGACAGTTGGTTGCCAGGAGGCATCCGTCTGTTTGTAGGCGGACAAGATGGAGCTATTCATTAACGCACGTCGTGTACCCATCATCGCTACGTTTACGGATCGCATAAGGACGGGTACATTAACAACATTAACTGATATTCAAACACTAATGATTTACGACCAACTCGTACGGTCCTTTGTGCCGATTCAGTCTCGGCGATTTTAAGAATGGAAAGAAGGGTCCTCGCTCGGTGATCTCCAAGGAACGTAGATAATTCGAAGCCAACGGAAAGCCGTTTTTGCGATGACGGATCGATCGGCGTTGACGAGAGAATTCCAAAAATTAGCGTACGAATTCGTAACGCTCGAATT
>JAITYT010000212.1:454687-470536 GCA_025433975.1 Liostenogaster flavolineata | reverse complement strand
CGTTTCGTTTTTTTTTTTTTTTTGACGGAAGAACGCTACCGTTGCTACTAAATATTGTTGATTAACGTGCGATTAAATATAAAATCGGTGCATATGAAACGTCGGATTATCGTATATCGGTGCAGTTTCGCATATCCACTTAAAAATCCGAGATTTCATACGCACCGGCCAAACATTTAGTCGCATATTAATTAATAATATTTAAAGATACTTATGGAGTTCGAATGTATGAATTTTGATACAACGTAGACGTCTCGAATGCGTCGAATATTTGAAATTCGTGAATTATTTGTAATCGTTGTAAGCCGATCTCAAAAAAGTACGACCTGCTCGAAACATTCGTACAACCCCAACGATTCGAGTGCACTCGAGTCTATTTAAAACGAACGTGCTCAGATGCGGTCGAATAATTTTTATAAATGTCAAAACGAATTTTCCAATTCCAATAGATCGAAAGTTGGCGAGTACTCGACGTCTCCAGCCGATTAAACGTTTTTAATAGTACGCGCATTTTTCGGAATTATTTTCTATTTTTTTTTTTCATTTTAGTTCATCTCGAATAGCTTTACGAATTTTAACGCGCGAATCTGCTTGTACGAATAATTATCGGTGACACGTTGTCTCGTCGATCCAATTATTGCGATCGGTATCAGAATTCGTTCCTTTATCGCTCGCGATATCTCACGATACTTTCGATATTACCAGGGCCATTCTCTCATTATTTTCCATCTGAATATTCGTATCAGCTATCTTTTAGTCCGTCACGGAAGTCGACAGATCACCGGAAAGCCGATCTCCTCTCGCATTTTCGCGATCCTTGTCCGAACATCGCTTGACCTGCCGATAGATTGCCTTTTGTTCAAACATCTCTGCCTTCGTACCGCACAAATGTTGAGTTTGCATTATGCAACGAGTTATCGTTGGGAAAATTGAACAATTGCGTACGTTCTCGTTTGGAAGTACTAAACGTCTAAATTAAACACATCGAAATAAACGATCCGAGAATAAAACGCGAGATTCGAGTTTGCACTTCCTCTCTCATAAATCTTTGACGATAGGGACGTAATCAAACACAAATACGGAAGACCAACGTTTTAAGATAAATCGTGATATTTCTTAGCGGTGATATATTTCCGGAGAAGCTAGATGACAACGACGTCCGCGGAAAAAATTGCTTCCTTCGACAAACAAGAGGGAGGCTGGTTCGATTAAGCTTTGGACGTCTGAGCAAATCTCTCGCGAGCGTATTTCTTTGCGTGACGTTAATTATAGCTCCCCCGTCGGATCGTCCAATTTCTTTCGATGCGAGAAAAATAATTATCGCTCTTGCCGTGTCTCGTTATTTACCCTATTCGTGAACGTTGAAAACAAGGACAATTAAGCGGCGTCGAGATCGCAATGAAAGAATGCTCGTAAAAACCCTTCGACGTTATTATCAAGTTTCAACAGCTGTAATTTATATGGAACATCGAGTAATTCGCTCACGAGTTCATTCAATTTTTCTTTCCAATTTTTCATTAGTTTATCACGATATCTCACAGACGTTATTCTCATTCTCATAGTCAGTTTTATAATCGAACGATGAATTGCATGCCGATTTGAACGCATCGGTACGATAGAAGATGAGCAAACGTGAAAAATAATGAATAATGGAGTCTTAAGTTCTACGATACGTAATAAATTTAAGTCTAAATAAGTAAGAAATTATAATTATATATAATATACCGTTACGTATTATATTATTAAAGTACTATATTATAAAGTCGTTGTATATTATAAATTAAAGGATCGAAAAATTCGTCATTTTACGAAGACATCGGATTGGAATCGCTATTTAATAATAGCGTTACTCGAGTAGTATAAACGATAAATAACTAAGCAAAACTGTCTACCACGCAGGAACTGTAGCTTACGACCGAAATTCGAAAGTGCATGGCACTCGCATATACGGTGATAATTAAGTTCTATGTAGTTATACCATGACTTTGCTCGATGCAATCTCGAGAGATGTTATACCTCGGTCGGTGACAGTAGGAGACCATGTTATTTTCGAGGCAGCTGTGACTTTCTCAACCACTCCGAATGACGTGCTTGGAGATGTAACGATAAACATTTACTTTCGTATGCCGTAAGCGGACAAAGATGACTAAAAATGGTTGAGTTATTTTACCAACAATGTCATAAAGTTGCGCCGAGCCAAAATGAAGTTGCAACTTCGTTATTTGCAAAAGTCGTTAAATTCTAATTTAATAATTCTACGATATTTATCAGGTTAGAATTAAAAACTTGTTAATTTCGCGTTAAAATACTACAAGCCTGTTTCTCAACGCGGTAATAAATCACACTCGTTCGCGGCACGATTATCATTGAAACACAATGGCATAATAAAGCAGATATCGTGCTATGAATTACATTCAATTCCGCCGTAACGGAGAAACGTTGCGACTCGACGCTGTAACGTTGTCGTCTTTTCTACGTTTTATTAGAGTAATTTTTTAAAGCGGCGGGTTTATCGGCTAATTTAAATATTCGTAGAAGTAAACTTTTAAATGTTTTCGCCACGCGAGAGAAAATTGCTGGCTGGCCACGATAAAGGTGTTTAAGATAGCAACCAGACGATGTAGTCCGGCACGAACGTATGGGTCGTGTCGTACGACCCTACGATAATCCGTTGTCAACGGTAGAGACGACGAAAGACGTACGAGGAAGGTGGATCATCCGTAAAATATCGCGATTCGCAGAGGGAAGCACGAAATTATCTGAAATTATCCGATATTACCGGGAAGCACGCCAAGCTGCCGCGACTCGATTCGGCGCACGGGCATCCAGGACGTACGCGAGTGCACGTATGCGCGTCTCCTTGCACCTGGCAGGTGTTCCTAACATCCAACTGTTTTCCTGGGGAGTCGGAAGCACGTGGCTTTAAATCAGCACGATTATCGGATATAAGAATAGTTGTAGCCGGCGTTAAGGTTCCACCATCACGGTACGCTCGGCCATTAGGGAACCAGGAAGTCGACCATTACGCTATCGCGTTTAGAAGAATAACAAGAGAAAGAAAAGGCGAAAAGGAAGCCGGTAGGTGGGAGGGAAGGAGGAGATGCGCCAAGGATATCTTCCTTTTATGTTCGCGACGGAACAAGAGGGCTCCCCTTCGTTCTTCTTCATCGTGATTAGTTAGCGCCTAAGGAAGATCTCGCAACGGAACGATACTCGTAAGAAACTCGGGAAAAATTATCAGATTCTCTCGGCTCGTGCTATATATACGTGTGTGTGTGTGTGTGTGTTCGTTAAATCGGTAGGGAAGATTCCAACTTTCGTCCGATGGTCGTGAAACGTTGCTTAGCAAACGAACTGTTTATTATTCGTTTCTATAGAATTTGTCGTTGCTGTTATATATTTTTAGGAGTAATTCTTCGTGCGAAGGCAATCTTATCTTTAACGATTCGTTTCAAAGGGGATTTCATAAACTGTGGGTTCCGTTGAAAAATCGTAATTTTAGAAAATCGATCTAACATCGCGCCTTTGGAATATTCTTTCATCCGTCGGTCTTAAAATTCAAGCTTTTATTATTATATTAGTCGTTTTCTCATTTCAACGAAAAACGTGGCCCCGGGCCGCTCCAAGTGGAAGTGCCTGAAAGAGTGAATTTAATCCCACGGTAATCCGATTTGCGGTGGAAACGGAAGATCCGCGTGCCGCGAGAATCTTTAAGAGAGCGTTCAAATCCGCGGTAAGCTCGTGGTGTCATCACATTGAGTAATGAATTTCACGGTCAATAAATTATACAAATTGATACAAAGTCGATCGATCTTGATATCGAGTCGTGTTAAAAATCGAAAGTCTTCAACTTTCTTCGACTTCTTTTTCGCGTAGATTTAGGGGAGCCGAAGATCGAACCGTTGTGAATTCGTTTGATAATTTTTGATTTAAAATTTAGAATAACATCGAATCGTTATTCTTATGCTGCGTGAGTCATTCGACTAGATCGATCATCATGGATTAATTTAGAATCGTTTGCAACAGTCGATCTCAAAATTAAAAAAAAAATTCCCGAGATCTTCGTTATCAAAAGACAATAAAGACGAACTTTCGAACGAAAAATTCGCGTATTTATCTCGCTAGACGTCTAATCATTTTACGTTAACTAAAATTCGTAGAAGGCGACGTTTCGAATATCCACGACGATGAAGCTCACAACAATTTACAACAACTTACTCGTTACGAGTCGTGTAAAGCGAGATACGGAAACAAAGTTTATGGCGAGCTATCAACGATGCTCGAAGACGCGCAAGACGGTATTACTACGGTACGTAATTCTACGACTCGAGAGACACTTCAACGTACGTCGTTTGCACTTCTATCCATTCTAGCAGGCATCGGAGTCGGCATTACTTCTTGTAAACGATATTTAAGAACGTCTCGGTCACAGTTTTTTATTCTACGCTACGTTGCATCTCGATAAAAACGAATGTTGGTGATAAAAAATATTTAAGACGAACGTACGGTACGCGTTGCCCTTGATACTTCGTGATACTCGTTTAAAATATTTCAATTTATATTTTACAATTTATTATTGGGTGTACAACTTTGTTTCCGCCGTTTTTCCCAAAATTTCAGACTTTCTTTCAGTCGCTAGCCACGGCTTTCCGATCTTTCTGGCAATTTTTGGAGCTTCGGGTCCAGTTTTATTCATTTGGAAGGAGAAAATCAAAACCTCCCGCAAACGACGAGAATTTGGCTCGAAAACTGACGTCTACGATCGAGAATAAATTTATAATGCAAACTCAAATTTACCTACGCGATGCTGCCGTTACGTCGACAGACGTCTAAGCTTACCGTGTGACATTTTTCGACCAGCACTTGCCGTTGCAGCCATCCATCGAAAACGGCGGAAAAAAAATCGTACACCTAATAGTTTTCAACCGCGAGCGTAAAGAAATTCCTCTTTTTTACGACGAGAGACTCGACGCGTATATTTTACTCGCGATCCACGTACGGGCTTGATACCGCGTGAACGAAGATATGTTTGATTTTCTCGTGCGAGACGAATGCATGAGATTTTCTTGAATTTACGAGCGATGCACTTCTCTTATCGTAACCTCGTTCTTGATGAGCAGCGTATTACTTTCCGACGGAAAAAGAAAGGCAAGCACGTCGGCGGTTCTTTATACAGGCACGCTTTCGCGTGTAATCATACGCCGAGCATAAAAACAAATTGAAATTCGTGTACGAATCTACGAAGTAGTTTTTACGACTTACGCGTCGCTATTCGCAAGGAATACCAAAGACGCGGCTTATCGCGAATTTCTTACGGTTCGCCTCGCGTTGTCTCTTTCCTGCGATTTTTGTCCTCTTTTGGAAAAAATCGATCGACGACCGTTAGACGTTCCGACGACGACGACGACGACGACGACGACGACGACGACGAAGCACCGACGAGTCTTTAGGAAAGTTCAATTTCGTTGAACGATGAAACTGGGATCTCTTGGCGATATCGGCGCGACGTTTAAAAAAGTTCGACTAATTTAAACGCCAACCGAAACTCGAGCGAAGCATCGGTCTTCCAATCTCCGAACGTAAATCGAGTTGGTCGTAATAAACGCGACATCGTTTCGCTGGAGAGTTCCAGAACGTGTAAGAAACACGGAGAAAAATAATCGGCGACAAGTTCGCCATATGTTCCGCGAGGACTTTCCGTTAGTCCGGGCCTTTACATCTCGCTTCATGATAACGCCGTTATTGCGTAGACTCGCAGATGCCGTAGGTGATGGTGCGGATGTGTGCGCGTGCACGCGCGCACAGAGGCGATAAAGCTGCACGCCACGCGGCCTAACGTCGTCGTAATAACTGAAGGATCGATAATACATTCCCCGCGGATATGAGATAAGGAAAATCATAAGCGCCCCATTGAATCTTTATCGAAGGAAGGGAGAAGGCACTCGCTCGTATCGTAGAGGAACACGACGCGTGTATTTCACGCCTACGAGCCTGCGCCTTTTCGCAATCGTCGTAAAAGATGCGTCGGACGAAACTGTCCTATTCGCAGCTACCCGTAGCTATAATTATTCGAAAGTCGATGTTTTAAGTACGATAATCGGTGTCGAGCAAAATTAATACTCACGAAGAAAAGTATTTGTAAATCTTTGTATCTTCTATCACTTCGAAACGATTAAATCCGTAACTACCCACCGTTAAAATTATTCTCAATGTTTCGTAGGATAAATACACGCTCTACTCGCGAAGAAAGACATTAAAAGTTCTTCGTACTTTCCATCGCATCGGATCGACTACCATTTCGTCGTTAGTGTGACGTAACGAAGCATGGCTGGCTCTCTCCTTGGGACTTGTTTATCGGAACTACCCGAGAAACGGATGATAGGATCCATTAACTGGGATGGAAAAAGGCGTCAGCGACGAGCGAATTGAAAAATCAATGAGGACCGCGTCCCATTTCTTCGTTGGCATATTTCCTCGTTCCGTGGAAAGAACGTGCTAAGGACTATACTCGGCCACGGTAATTCGATCTCGATATCGTAAATAACTCGCGTCTAATCCCGCGGGTTGGAAAAGGGTCGAATCAGGCATCTTCTTGTATGGGCTAACTTGGCTTTCTTCCTGTGTGTGGGGTGTGGACGGTGAAATAAACGGTGGCATTTCCCGACTCGATACGTACGTTAGACCCCACCTAGAAACGTAGGTAGGTTCGTACCATCCATCCAGGCTAGCGGTGCCAGCTACATTCCCTGAAAGTCGACTAAACTTTCTCGCGTAGGGTCGCGACGAAACGGCCGAGCGAACGCGCAAGCGCACCTGTTCGTTGTCCCTAGCGTGCTAACCCCGTACTCCCCACGCGAGAAGCAGGCAACCGTGTTGTCGTCGACGTATGCGCGACGGTACGTCGAGAGACGCATACGCGAATAAGGGAAGACGCGCCCGGAATCGGATGACAATAGGCGCGGCGGTAAATTGAGTTGGCACTGATTAGACATTGCCAGCATGCCGTCATGCCGTGATGGCTCATTGGAATCCACTCCGGCATACCCCCGTGGTTCAATTCCGTCTTGAGAACCGTTCGTTATTGCTCGAGGTTAAATCTAAGCGGCCGCGTCCCGTTTTTCCGATTGCGCCGGGTCTTCTCGCCTTGCCTGATGAATTCGACGAACGCTGTTTGGATTTATTCGACTATCGTCTCGCGATTCGTCGAGACTCTGCGTTCTCCGGGTCGTTTTACGTCGAGCCAATATCCACGTGTTTGACAAACCAGTCAAACGGACGACTAGATCAAAGATACCTTCGCTGTTTAAACGTATCGCGAAGAGGTAGTCAAACGTTTCCGTGATGTATTATTGGAACCTATTTCACCGTACCCCTAGTTCAATTACGTCTAGAGATCCGTTCGTTATCGCTCGAGTTGAAAATAAGCGCCTGCGTTGCGCGTTTTTCGATTCTTCGATTTCTTCGACTATCGTCTCTTGATTCTTGAATTTAGTGGCGAGCTTGCGTTCTCCAGGTCGTTTTACATAGAGCCAAGTTCTGCCAGGCTGCTGTCACGAGTTCAAGTACAGAGGCAAGCGAAGTAGGACAGGTAACTTGTCATTCGAGTAATTCAATGCACGATGCTAGGCACGTGTTTGACTGGAGAGTCAAATAAACGGCTAACTCAAAGACACCTTCGCTGTTTGGTGGTATCGCGAAGAGTTAGTCAAATGTTTCCGTGATCGCGTGTAAGTCATTTCTTCGTATCGATCGATCGACTGGCGATGTTTCTTCCGTTTTACTAATATTGGTTTAGCAAATACCACTACACTGGCTCGTGACATTCGTATGGAAGTAGCGGCAATGGGATACTCCGTTGAACAAGTTGAAATGAGATTGCTACAGGGAACTCGACATGGAAGGATGTTACCGAACGGATTACGTCAGTAATTCTTAAATCTTGGATAGTTCGTCTTGTCACTACCGCTGGTCCGTCCATCGGACTTCTTTCGCTCATATATCACGAACGTAGAATTCACATAATTCTCGGAAATAATTTGCGTCCAAGCGGCATCGAACGTGTTAATCTTATAAAACATAGGTTAGGTTAATTAAAAACAATTTTAATAGATTTACAACCGATAGAAACAATGAAACGATGTAACATATTGTAACCGGAATCATCGGAGGATTAGTAATATTGGACACTTTATCATTATTCGACGATTCTCCCGTTCACTCGAAGAAACTAAACCATGCAAGAACGTTGCCAATAGACTCGAAAAAAAGAAAGATGCTTTCCAAAAGTCAATAAGAGTGAGGCGGAAGTAATACGCGATACTTTCACCCGTCAATTTTTCCACGCAGACGAAAACTATCCTATCGTGCACTTGGTCGATGACATAGGCTACGTTCGCCGAAAACATTAGGTCTACCGGAAAGTTCCGTCGCATAATGTCATCGCAAATTTCAACATTGACTCCTTCGACCATTGCATGGCTATGTATGTGCTCGATATATACGAGAAGAGATGGTCAACAACCATAAAAATTAAATTGTTCGGTAAATATGAATTAATCTATCGCAAACGTATTGGCTTCTTCTCATTAAAAAACGACGGAACTTTCCGGTAGACCTAACGCTATCTTAAGCTGATATTACGTCACGATACGGCGGATCGCAAGGAACGAGCATTACACTTGCAGCTATTTCGCTTTGCGCGTGGTATCGTTGTCTGGTAGACTATAGATTCGCGCGTACGTGCTTAAGCGCGTTCAAAAGCAATAGCGTGCTCGATGCTCAGCAAGTAAATCTCTTGCTACTTAATGCTGATAGCTGCCTAATATGTATTAGAGTACATAACCGTGAACTGGATCGTACGTTCGGCGTAATTACTCGTTGCTTTAACGAGGAAATACCTCTTAATTTATATATTACCTATGATCGCTCCTACGATCGAAATAAATGTACAGTCGTTGCTATTGTCTCCTAAAAATTGGAAATCCAATCGACATGGAATGATAATACATCGGCTGATAAGTTTCCGGTCCGACACCTTCGAAAGATAGCTGTAAAAATGCCACGGCGATCTGACGTTCGGTTCGAAAGTTACAGTGGTTTTAGCGAAACGAAAGAATTTCCTGTGTTGATAAAACATTGCTTTTCGATGGGAAAAAAACACCGTTGAAACGAAAGCTTGGCTCGATAAATGTTATCCGGACTCTGCACAGGAAAATCGACCTTTATCGACTGGTTTGCTGAATTTAAACGACGTGGTTACATCGGAAAGCATCAAAAAAGTCCACAAAGTTGTTTTGACAAATGGTAAAGCGAAGATGCAAGAGATAGCTGACACTTTAAAGAAATCAGAGGAACGCGTAGGCTTTGCTTTGCATTATCGGGCACTATTTTAGACCGGAAACTTATCAAGCGATGTGGCTGTTAACGAAAACGTGGAATTTTTTCTTCGAAAGATCACTCGAATGGCTCTCGCTGGTTTTTCTTCCTTCGTAATAGCAAACTTCGTTTCAGACATGCGGCCGTCGCAAATCCGGTTTATCGCGTACAATAAAATCGATTGTTTAAACGCGAACGCGTGTTTGCTGGTCGTCGTTACGACAGATCCTATTGTCCGTCAACCACGCCGTATGATAGCGATAAGCATCGCGGAGTGGCAATACGTTACATGATTTTACCTCTCCGACGTTTCATAAATCATTCCTAACCGGTTGGCAAATGTTATATTCGTTCCACAGAGTTCATAGCATAAATACGAGGATGAAGCGCGATCGGGTGCGTCCTTCCAACCTTATTATTAACAAATGAAAATGATCCGACGACCGTGTAACGCTTCCACGTACTTCAACTGAATATAAACGCGTGTATTTTCTTACTATCGCAGTCACGAATCAACTCGGGACCAAGAAAGTTTCTCTCAAAGGAATTATTCCGAAAAGGAAACTATAGCCGTATGTATTGTATGGTTCCATCGATATTTTTTTAAAGGACTTTTTGCCAGATTTACTTCGATTCATTTACAATGCCACACGCACGCCGTAATCTGGGCTGATTCAAGGATTTGATATTTAAGTCAAAGTTATTTAGTTAAAGTATCGGAGTTAACCCATTATCCAATGTCCGCTTTTTTGGAACACTTTCAAATTTCAAATTCAAAGTTGGATATTATGAACAATATTGGGCGAGTAATGGGTTAAAGTTAACTTAGAGTTAACTTAAAACTATACACATGGAACTCTCTAGTGAAACTTTTTGATATCGTTGCGACTTAATGGTTCGACCTTGTGTCCAGCGTTAACGCAACGTCTGGAGTAATCGTCGCGAAAGGAGCTCGTTCTCGATCCACACATGCTGCCCGAGACTTCTCGAGGAGACCACGAACGAAAGCTGGCTTTACGTGGGCGAGTAGAGGAGAGAAAAGTTTCTCGTCGTTGAAAATATTGAAAAACGCAGTTTCGTATATCGATACGGGGAATCGAGTTTCTCAGTTTCGCGTGAGACGCTACGAGCACGGGACAAGGGGGTAGAAAGGGGCGAGGAACGTCGCAAAAGTCGTATATTCGATGGTCTTATTGACCTTACTCGCGAGTGCTGGCACGATCGCAGCATTCGCATCCGCGCTCCCGTCTCGACTTTCGGTACGCGTACGCGCGTAAACGCTGTGAATTTCGTCGGAGGCATCTCTTTCGAACGTTACCGCCAATTGGAAGCTATACGCGCTATCCTTTTCCTTTTCTACGTTTTGCAGCGGCGGCGTTTACCCTTTCGAAACGATCTGTTTATATTCGTCCCTAGTTTGCGCAGAAGTTACCTACTCGATTGCGCTCCTCTCTGGGTACATGCGAGGATTTTCCATCGAGCCGTTTATCATTACGAGATTTAGGACGACTGTTATTGACCAATCGACACCGGAACGTCAGCGACTCGAATATTATCTTTGCCAAACTGTTCGGTAGAAAATTATATAATCGAGGAATCGTGATAGTTTTGTAACGTTTCCTTAGATTAACATCGGTATCAAGCTATTGTATATTATTCTTTGTTTCGTATTTTAATAATTTTTTAAGTCTTCTCGTATTAAAAATGTAAATTATATTTAGCATATTAAAGCAACGATCGTTTTATTCGGCATAGTTGTTATTTTAAACTTAAAAAAACGTATTCACAGAATTCTGATCGATGCATCGGAATTTTTTGCCTTGTGATCGTGCAGTGTGCCTGTAATTTCCTCCGTCGGTTCATACATTTTAAACAGTTCTCTTTGACGTAATTCGCCGTGCAATTTACAAAATGCCTTTGTAAATAATATTTGTTTAACGCGGGAGTAATTTTATTAAAATTATGTCGAATTTCTCCCTTATTACGTTAATTTTTACGTTGGACGAAAATAATTCAGGATTACGAGTAAATTTAATGACGCTTCGTACGCGCTGCCCTGTTATTTGATTTACACGATTTCCTTTGTATAGGTGCACGCAGCGTAGATCATTTAACTCGAGACGATAACACTAAGAAGGATGCGCATATAGAAAGAGATAACCTCCAGTTACGAATCCTCGTAGCGTTAGAAGGTAGATAACGAAAATCCGCTTTCCCGAACCGATGTGCTTCTTGGACCCTTCGACAGGGTAGGTACGTAATCTATTCTAACCCTCGCTGGAATCATTTGGATTTTATCATACCCCACATACCCCTTGCCGTGAAATTAGTCTGTTCGATCGGTTCGATCGGCAAGCAAGAAAATTGATTTTATATTTAAAGTCAACTTTACCTAACTTTATCGCACGGAATTCGATTCATCGGATTAGTTATGCCGTAGCGAAGGAATCTTTAAGGATGTTCGACACAGATTTTTTATCCTAGCACGAACTGCCTTTTAATAACCCACAAATATCTTTTGTATTTGAAATCGAAGCGATCGAAGCAAAACGGCTAAAATTGACAAATCGTAAAGGAGCCGTCACAACGTAAGACGGCTTCGCGTAAATAATAGAGTTTTATTTCACGGTAAAAAATCGAACTTGCTTTCTTGTCGACTCGATGCAGCATCGTTTTATCGAGAACACTATTTTTTCTGGAATACCCAAAAATCGATCGGAACGAGCGCTAGGAAGTCAAGAAAAAGTGAAGAAGGGATGGTTGTTGATTTGACTCGGAAACTTATCTATCACGAGCTCGACAAAGCCAAGTTTTTCCTCCAACCTTTGTCTTCCGATCGTTCGAGAACGTCCTCCTCTCTTAACGGTAGAGTAAGGAAGAGCCGATTTATTTTCGTTCCGGATACGACCAGCGAAAAACACCGTTGAGACAAGTTTCGCGATAGTAGGGTCTCCGTCGTGTCTCCGACCTTCTTGTTTATTCAAATCCCCTTCCGAAGTTCTGAAACTTGTATCGAGATATGCGCGATGTGTCTCAAGCGGCGTATACATGCGATACGAACGATCTTTTTACACGCATTAACTCCTACGTATTACGCATACGTACACACGGCGCTACCTTCAACAACAAATTTGATCGTAAACTCGGCGGATTATTATTGTATATTCTTTGGCAGATTACAATTATTCTATCCTCCGTCCATCCGATTCCATTAATTGCTATCGCACACCACGCGCACTTTGGTAAATATAAACGTGTACGTAAACGCGATTAGCGCAACTGTTAAGTAATTTCTATATCGCGTTTCTCGGTTTTGATGAAAATTGCTCGTCGCGTCCAACATTCAGAACTCGACCGTTGCGTATCGGTGCGATTATCAGTCAAAGGGAGGGCAATTTTCTCTTCTTCTTTGTAAAATTCGAGCCGCGTACGAGTTGAAAGTTCCATACGACCGAAACGATCTGGACACGCGTAAACGGAATGAAATTAAAACGGATAGCGATTGCGTTTCTTGCTAAACGGACGCGTCAAAAAATTTCAGGGTTTTAAATTTAAAAATATACTATATATATGAACAATAGTACGTTCTGTTGGGGGCGCAGTTTCTTTTAAAACTTCTTTCCACATCGTTTAATATAGATAGCTAACGGCATCATTTGCGGCATGTTACGCTTCGTTGCTTTGAAAAAGGAATAAACGGAATAAAAACGTACCTCGAGGAATATTTCGCAAGTACGCCCCATCTATTTTGGAAAAATGGAGTAACGAGGCTTTTTGAGAATTGGAAAAAGGTGATAGAGCAGATTGGTGCATATATAACGCGATAAACAACAAATATCGTGTATTTATGTTGTGTCAAAAAGAGGAGGTTCTAATATTAGAAAATTTTTGACCAAAGAATAGCAGCTGGAACGCATCAAGGAAATACGCGAAGAAACGCAGACGCTCGATCACTTGGGAAGGTGGTAAAAGTGATTATATCGATAATCGATATCGATAATCGTAAGGTATTTGTATCGGTCAGCGCTGGAAGTACGAATTGTGCTACGCGTGTGTACGCATCTACCTCTGCCTAAGGCACTTCTCCCTTTATCGTACCTTTCCTCCCATTATTCCCTAGCCAACATCTCCTTTGCTCGTTGGTTCGACGATGCCTAAGGGATACGATTGTTTGCCGCATTATTGGGCCACGTATACCACACGATTTCATCAAAACGTTATTGGCTACGCAACAGTTTCATGGCCGTGGTATATCGATACGAAGAAGGTCGAAGGATTTGCGAAAGAGCTCGTGACCTTCGATTTGGCGAAGTCGAGCCACCGGGCATTAAATTGCGGAGAGAACGTCTCAGAATCCTGTCACGAAAAGGTATGATAGATCACTCTCGCCACTAGACTGGCGTAATATTAAATTACGGGATATCGTTCTTGCATAATCCCGCGTCATAGGAAAGTCTTCTTACTTTGGTAATACGGCGATAAGCGATATTAGCAGCGGTTAGTGCGACTTAATCGCGAGAAGTGACGTCGACGTTGTAATAACGTCGAATCTAGCAAAACGACGATGTTGTTCCATTAACAGGACCTAACTTTCGCCGAGATTTCTCGTTACAGCGACCGATCGTACTCCTCCTGCTTTTGCAATAGATTAAACGTAGTTTAACTAGTTACCAAGTTATTTTTACATCGATATTCCTGCTTCTCGTTGGAAAAGAAAAAACGACGATCGACATCAATGCGATTATTTCCGCGCGAAAATTGCCAGTACGTAACACGTCACTCGATAAGTCTCCGGTCTAACTAAGAAAAACAAATTTATTTCTATAAATTCGACTCCGTTCATCAACGTACTCTTCATTCGTTCCAACGCTCTTGCAACTTTTCGATGCCCTTTTTGTAAAACGATTTGTCTTTGCTTTCAAAATAGCGACTTACGCACGCTCTAATTTATGTGTAAAATTGTAAACGCGCTACCTTCCGATAGCTTTAAAGTGTCAGCTATATCGCACGATTTCGCTTTACGGTCTTTCGAAACTATTTCGAAAACTTTTTTTATGTTTCCCGGAAAAACCGCGGATTTTGGGCGACCAGAGCGTTCGGCATCATCGGTGTTCGTACGACCGCATATAAATTCAGCATAACGGTCAATAATAGTTGATTTCCCTGATGCAGAGTCTCCATAACGCCGCTCTTTGGCTTCGACAGTATTTCTCCTCATCAAAAAACAATGTTTAATCGACGCACGAAATTCCTTTCTATCCATTCTTTTGAAAATTACAAAACTGTGGTTACTGAAACCACTGTAGCCTGTAAACCAATTGGCACGATTGTATGGTACAATGCAGAAATTAAAGGGGTCTATCAGCAGCGTTGTTATATACGTGTCAGACCGGAGACTTACCGAGAGTTGCATAACATCGAAGTCATCGATCGAGACCGAATCGAAAAGTTCGATCGTACGAGATGCTTCGACGCGGAGACGAGCGATGGACGAAAGGTCGTGGGATTTCCTCGAATCGCGCCGAGCGCGCTGTATTTTCTCTCTTCTTCTCGCCCTCTTTGTCTTCTTTCGGTTTCGGGGAGCGTATTTTTTCCATCGATGACAGGAACGGCTTCGGGCTAACAGAATCCTGAACTTTGGTACCGCGCCAAATTATTATCGTCCAGCGTGCTTTACATTGTGCGGGGATCGGGTCGATCTGTCGGCGCGCTGCACCGCCGCGGCTGGGCGTAACCCGCTTTCCGTTCGCGAATTCACCGACCAAGAGTTACGTAAAGTTGCGAATTCGACGGAAACTCGGTCGAATTCGAGGCTAGGAGAACACGTTCGGACGTATGTCCGTCCGTCCGTCCGTCCGTCCGTCCGCGTTCTTCCATCCGAAGGAGGTTCTTTACCGAGAGAGAGAGAGAGAGAGAGAGAGAGAGATACTTACGTCGGTGTCGAACGACCAACCAAATTTTCCTCCCTGCTTCAAAGCAGATCAAAATTTACGTTTCGTCGTAACGACGTTTCCGCCAACGAGGATCCGTCTGTTTGCTCTTCCCTTCTTCTTGGCGTGCGTGGATGCCCGTTTGTACGCAGTGCAAAGCCTGATAAAAAAGAAGAATCTCATAAAATTTCCCCTCTGTTTGCCAACAACTTCGGTACGTCGCATTTTGAGAATTTACTAAGCTACGTTCACTATTTAAAGTCTTTTCCATGGTGCGCGTGAGTCGGGTCCTTCGTGGCGTGCTTTTTCGCTAATTAACGAATCAAAGAAATGGGCAAGAAGGAGGACGACGAACGGAAAAAGGAGACGGACGATACGCTTGGGCGAACAAGTGCTACGTCCCTGGAAGGCCTCCGTTTCCGTAACCACGCGACTGCTGTTTCCTTTCGCGTAAATCAATTCACGGGGTGTCTGCCAAAGGTTTGATCGTTATCGCGGCATGTTAGCAGCGGAGGATTCGATTTGACATCGCGCACGGTCGAAT